>JAJMSD010000012.1:0-91811 GCA_030558265.1 [Candida] pseudocylindracea
GTTGGTGGACACGCTCCGGCTGACGTACTTCCCCAAGGGCTCCAAGACGTACTACATCTCGGCGGCGCCGCAGTGCGTGTACCCCGACGCGTCGGTTGGCGACGCGCTCGCGAACGCGCACATCGACTTTGCCTTCATCCAGTTCTACAACAACTACTGCAACCTCGACAAGAGCTTCAACTGGGACACGTGGGCGGACTATGCGCAGAACACGAGCCCGAACAAGGACATCAAGTTGTACGTGGGCTTGCCGGGCGCGTCGGCGGCCGCGGGGAGCGGCTACGTGGGCGCGGACGTGGTGCAGCTGGTGTTGAGTGGGATCATGGACGAGGGTGCGTTTGGGGGGATCCTGCTCTGGGACGCGTCGCAGGCAGAGGCCAACGACGACTACGCGGCGCAGATGAAGAACGTGATTGCGTCCGCCGTGCAGCCGACGACAACGTACACAACGACTCGTACAACAACCGTGACCGTTCCAGATGTTACTGGAGGGGCCACAGGGAGAGGGACAAGTTCTGAGGGAGCACTGCTGAGAGTTCCTGTTGTCCTGACGCTTGAATTGTCACAGTTGTCTCTGGTTGCGGCCGCGACTGTGTCAACGTCGTCGTTGTTGACGTTTTCGTCGTTGTTGTCGTCTTCGTCGCTGTTGTCGTCTTCGTCGCTGTTGTCGTCTTCGTCGCTGTTGTCGTCTTCATCGCAGTTGTCGTCTTCATCGCAGTTGTCGTCTCCGTCGTCGTTGCCGTCGTTGTTGCCGTCGTCGTTGTCTCCGTCGTCGTTGTCTCCGTCGTTGTCCCCGTCGTCGTTGTCTCCGTCGTCGTTGTCGTCTCTGCTCGCACAGAGCCCCCTCTCCCTGCTGGTACCCCCCACCAACACCACCCAGCGTTCCACCGCAAGCGCCCAGAGGTTTTCGGCCACCTCCACCAACTATCCGTTCATCCTGATGCTCACTCCCAGTGGCGTGAGCGGCAACTGGTCGTGGAACAGCATCTCCGTGGGCCGCTCGACCCTCTCGTCCGTGTTCATCTCTGCGTCCGTCGCTGTGCCGGTCCACAACGGTGTCAGTGTTCTGCTCGTGGCCAACCCCACCCGAGCAACTGTTGCGACTGCACCGGCCCTCACCACCACGTTGAGCAACTCTGCTGTCGTCACGTTCACCAACGTGCCGTCCTTGCCTCCGGCAGGCACGTTCACCACAGTCACCACGGTTACCCTTGACTACGGCACCACCACGATCACCACAACGGTGTTTCCCGGACAGGAGCTCCTTTCGGCCACGACCGAGCCCGCGACAACCGTCATGACGCTCACTATCGACGGGAGCACGACGACCGCCACGACAGTGTTTCCGGCGGAGTCTCCCGAAACGGCAGACACGCCCGCCACGACTGTCACAACGCTCACCGTGGACGGCGGCACGACAACGCTCACGACGACGGTGCCCCCTGCTGGCACCGCCACGGCGTCTGGGACCTCCACGGCGCCCGCGTCCTCCACGGCACCCGCGTCCTCCACGGCGCCCGCGTCGTCGGCCCCCTTATCAGGCCTGTACACCGACTGCTCGGCGCTCAGCGGCTCCGCGTGGGCCGCGTGCCAGAACACCAACTTCGCGGCAGGGCTCTACAACGGCTCGCCGAACCTGTGCGCACCGGACGGCTCGTTGGCGTGTGCACCGGACGGAACGCTTGCCATGTGCAACTACGGCAGCTGGGTGCACTTCCAGTGCGCGGCCGGCACCGCCTGCTACGCTTACGCCATGAACGGCGGGCAGTTTGTCGGGTGCAACTTCGCGTAGCCCAATGTATGTTTGTCAGACGGGAACAACGCAAGCGCTGCTCGCCGGGAACGCCGCACCGCGGCGGTGGAATCCTGCTTCACTGTATTGCGTATACATAGCCCGCCAGCTTACTGCTGGGTGGAGGGGCCAGGGTTCATTCTGCGCTTACCGTTGGTCAAGGTGACGTTGACGAAACGGCGAGTGTACTTCACTCTCATGTAAGCGCGGCCCTGCACCTTCTTGGGCTTCTCCTGCTTCTCGACCTTGGGGGTGGCGCTCTTGACCTTACCGGCACGCGCGAGGGAACCGTGAACCTTGCCCATGATGTAGTTGTGGGAGAGAGGGCCGGTGGCGAGCGCCGCTTTTTTTTCGCGGGATGCGCAGGGGGACGTGCGGGCACCGGCTGTGACTGTTTGGCTGCCCGCGTCGCAATGCTGCCCTGGAGTACATCACGTGCATAACCCCTATCCGAGTCGCGCTCCGCGCCGTGCTCCGCGCCGTGTCCTGCGCGGCGGCCTAGTTGTACGTATAGAAGACCGCGGCAAACGTGGCCACCACCAACGCAAACACCAGCGACACCAACGCCACCACGCCAATCCGCGTCGCCGGGTAGTAGTTGTGCTGCAACAAGTACTGCACCTCGAAGTAGCGCACAAAGCCAAAGAGGAGCAGGAGGATCCCCACGCCGATGAACAACGTGCCGAGCACCTTGCCCAACGTCTTGGCCGTGTGCCGGCCGTCGAGCGGGTTCGAGGCGTCCTCCGGCTCCACCAACCGGAACAACTGCGTGAGACCAATGCCGATCAGCACAAACAGGAGGCTGGTGCGGAGCCACGCGAGGAACGTGCGCTCGTTGGCAAGGTGGTCCCGCGCCACCGCGCCCTTGTTGTCGAGGTACACGCTGCGGAAGTTGGCCGGCGAAAGGAGGCTGAAGTGCGGCACCTCCTTGGACGCCGCCGGCGCGGGCACGTCCGCGTTGTCCTTCGGGGGCGCGGCCTGCGGCACGCGGCCGGTGGCGGCGCCCTGCACCGGCAGGAACGGCACCGGCGATGGCTCGCGAAGCGACGACGGGAGGCTCCACAGCGATCCGTACTGGTCCGTCATGAGGAGCGTGTTGTCAGCGCGGCTGTGCGCGCACTAGCGCGATGTGTTGCGATGCGCGCCACACTTTGACGTCATGGCACATGCGATTAGGACCCTGCGCGGCCTAGAGGGCGGCACGCGCAAGGGCGAGGGCTACGACGGTGGCCGCGAGCGGCACGAGGGGAGCGAGCGAGGCGGACGCACGGCCGCCGTTGGAGGCGGTCACGGTGGAGTAGTGGCGCACGGTGCCAACGGTGCCGCTGATGGTGCCAAGGCCGATCGAGCCCGACAGGGGCGTGGCCACCGTGGAGTACATGGATGAGAAGGTCTGGGTGTAGGGGGACTGTGTGGTGGCAAGCAGACCCGCGGAGTTGGTGCCGGTGACCCACACTAGCGTCGGGGAGACCGAGGAGGACCCGGAGGCTGAGGACCCGGAGGCTGAGGACCCGGAGGCCGAGGACCCGGAGGCCGAGGACCCGGAGGCCGAGGATACGGTAGTGACCGCTGCAGCGGTGGTGGCGGTAGTGAGCAACGCAGCGGCGGTGGTGGTTGCCACTGTGGCCACCGTGGCGGTTGATGCAGCCGCAGTGGTTGCAACCGTGGCCGTCTCCGCTGTGGCCGCCGTGGCCGTCTCCGCTGTGGCTGCCGTGGTGGCCGCCGTGGTGGCTGCCGTGGTGGCTGCCGTGGTAGCTGCCGCCGCGACATCCGTAGCGACCGTCGTCTCCGCTCCCACCGTCGTCTCCGCCACAACCACCGCCGCTATCACAACCAAAACCGCGCCCTTCATGTCTCTCGGCCCCCCCTGCCCCCGGCCGCCCTTATATACCCACCGCCGAGCCCCTGTTGTCCACCTGCTGGGCAAATATAGCAAAGCCATGCACGCGCATGCGGCCGAGTGGTGCGGTTGCACGGTTACGCACACATCAACGGCGACAACACTTGCAGTTGTGTGCCATAGATGCTCGCCTCGGCACAGCATCTCAACAGGCGCGCCGGCGTCCATTCTCCGTGTTGCCGCGCGTCTTCTAGAGCCCCCTTCCCCAACCACGCACAGCGGCCCCGCGCCCGCGCAGCCGCGCCCGCCACCCCTCCCAGGCCCGCCGCGGCCTGCTGCACGCTCACACAAACACACCGCACCGCCCGGCCCGCAGACGCAGCCCCGGCCCGCCCCGCGGCCCGCCGCCTGGACCGCCCAACATCGTTGCCCCGCCGAGCCTTGTTGCTGCAAGCGGAGCAGCCGTTCTGCGGGTCGTATTGTCTATTACGTCATGTGCATGCGCCTGCAGCGGCGCGCACGCGACCATGCCAACGTGCTACAAAAAGTAGTCGGCGGCGGGCTTCTTGGTCGGGATGGAGGTCGCGTCCTGCGCGGCCGCTCCGAAGATCTTGTACTCCCTCCCGAGCCGGTCGTCGATCGCCAACACCGCCGCCACGTTGCCGCAGCGGTAGCAGTAGTTGGGCGCCAGCCAGACCGTCACCAAGCCCTCGCCAAACATCTCGCGGTAGCCCTCCATCACCAACTGGTGCGCCCGCGCAATGAGCAGCACGTCGTTCTTCTCAAGAAAGCGCTCCACCTCCAGCGCGCCAAAGAGAAACCCCGCGCCCCGCGGCAGCACCGTCCATTGCGACACGTCGTCCGGGTCCAGCCAGAGCAAGTCGCACATGGCGCCCTCGTGCGGCACCTCCACCTTGCGGTCAAGAAGCCGGATCTGGTCGATCGAGTCGATCGCCGGCAGCAACCCGCCGTGCACACAGAACACGCCCCCAGGACCTCCCACAAGCGCCCCGAGCAGAAGATAGTCAAACACCTCGCAGCAGAAGCGCCACACGTTCGCGCTCCCGTACTTGCGCACGCACTCCTCATAGAAGCCGTACACCTGTGTGATCTGCCGCGACTCGTGGTTGCCGCGAATCAACGTGATGCGGTCGGGGTACCGCACCTTGAGGCACAACAAGAGAAGAAACAGCTCGAGCAGATAGAACCCGCGGTCCACAAAGTCCCCGAGAAAGAGGTAGCGCGTGTCGGGGCACTCGCCGCCCGTCTGCAAGAGCGTCACCAAGTCGTGCAACTGCCCGTGGATGTCACCGCACACCGTCACCGGCGTGTCCACAAACTGCACGTTCGCCTCGTCCACAAGGAGCTCGATCGCCTTGAGACAGAGCTCCTGCACGTGTGCCTCCGGCACCGCCTTGCACTCCCGCACGTCGGCAATAATGCGGTCGACGTCGAGCATGGAAGGCGTGAGGTGAGTTTTGTGCGCAACATAAACATTCAAAGGCAGCGCGCGGCGCTCCGGCAGCCCCGCCCGCCTACACCACCACCCCCTCGCCCGCCCGCAGCAAGGTGTACTTCATGAAGCTCCGCTGCAACTGCCGCCGCACGCTCATCTTCTGAGTCCCCACAAAGCTCTCCACGCTCACCTTGATGGCCCGGTTGAGGTCCAGCAGCAGCACAAACTCCGACAAGCGCATCTTGGCAAACGCCTCCGCCACCCGGAGAATGCTCTCCAAGTGCCGCACCGTGATCGGGAAGCTTCCCGTCAGCAACAGCTCGCGCCGGAGATCCGCATACACCTGGGCCACCTTGTCCATGTCCATCTGGTGCAACTTCGGCCGCACCTTGGTCCGCGCGTACTGGATGTACTTGACCAACACGTCCTGCGGGATCGGCAGGATCTCCGTCTCCTTGGCCCGCGCACTCCGCGCACTGGCCTTGGCCCGCTCGCGCTCCAGTCCCTCCTCCTCCTCGTCTGCCGGGTGCAGGCGCATGTGCGAGTCAACCACAAACAGCGCGAGCCGCTCGTCGCTCGCCGGGTCCACTGTGTCGCGCACCACGCACATGATGTCGAACCGCAGGAGAATCGGCTCCGTGAGATCCACGTTCTGGCTGAGCGGGAGCGTCAGGTTGTAGCGACCGCCCACCGGGTTGGCCGCCGCAATCACCGCACAGCGCGCCTGCAACAGCGTCACAATGCCCGCCTTGGAGATGGAAATGCTCTGCTGCTCCATCGCCTCGTGGATCGACGTGCGGTCGGCGTCGTTCATCTTGTCGAACTCGTCAATGAGGCACACTCCCTTGTCGGCAAGCACCAACGCGCCGCCCTCGAGCGTCCACTCGCGCGTGAGCGGATCCTTCCGCACCGAGGCCGTGAGACCAACCGCCAGCGCACCCTGCCCCGTTGCGAACACCGCCCGGTGGGCCGTCTGCTCCACGTACTTGAGAATCTGGGACTTGGCAGTCCCCGGGTCGCCAAGCAACAACACGTTGATGTCGCCACGGATCTGGTGCTTGCCGTTCACATCCTTGGGCACGCCGCCAAACAACAGCACGGCGCACGCCGTCTTGATGTCGCGGTGGCCGTAGATGGACGGCGCCATCAGCCCAATGATCTTGTCAATGATCCCGCGCTCCTTGGCAAGCGCGCGGAAGTGCCGCTCCTCGTCCTCCGTGTAGGCAAACGCGTCCAGCGTCGGCTCGTGCGTGAGCCCGCCCTCGCGCCGCTTCACGTTGTTCGCTTCCACAATCGTGGCAAACACCGGGAACCCGTTCTTGGCGTTCAACTGCCCATCGTACAGGTTCTTGTACACGCCCGTCACCTCGATCTCCTCTCCCGGCCGCGCCACATCCACCAAGTCCCAGAGAAGAATCACCTCGCGGTGCCGCGGAAGCCGGCCTGCGGGAACCGTGCCGGGCAGTTCCTGGAGCGTCAACCGCTGGTAGTTGCGGTAGAGCGTCTTCTCCAGGTTGATGCGGAACGGACCGCGCAGCTCGCAGTTGTGGCAGAACAGCACCCGCACCTCCTGGTTTGCGTCCTGGAAGAACGGACCAAGCACCGTGTTGCAGCGAAGACAGTCAAACTTGACGTACTTGAGCTGGGGAAACACACCCGTGCGCCGCGTCACCACGCCCTGGAGCCGCACCAACAGATTGAGATGCGTCTCACGGAGGTCGCGGAGGTGTGTCTGTGTCGGAAAGTCGCCGATCCGCACGTGGATCTCGGCGTGGATGTGCAGGTACTCCGGGTAGTGCAACTCAGTCGCGTCCATCGCCACCACGTCAAAGATCTTGAGCATCTCGTCGGGACACACTGCCACAAACATGGCGAGAATCGCCTTGCTTTCCGCAAGGTGAAGATAGCTCACCTCCAACAGCTCGCTGTTCACCTCACCGAGGTGCCGGATCCGCGCGCCGTACACCGAGCGGCCCTCCTTGTCCGTGTACTCGAGGAGAAACAGCTTGAGCTCGCGCGCAATCAGCCGTGTCACCGCCGGCTGCACAATCCACTCCGCAATGCTCGCCGCCTTGATGTCCGCCAACAGCTCCAACAGCATTTCCTCCAGAAGCGGGTCCACCTCCAAGCCGTCGTCGAGGTCCATGTCGTCGTCATACACCCGCCGCCGCCGCCGCTGGATCGGCATCCCGTCTGCGTCCACCATGAGGTCGTCGGGCTCCAGCCCGAGAAAGCCCCCCTGCTGCGTGCGGCCCATGAGCTGGTCGCGGCGGTCGAGTCGCAGCTCCACCGCGCGCCGCTCCACCGCATCAAGCGCCTCGTAGTCGCCATCGTCGATGCCGCCGTCGCCGAGATCGTACGTGTCCTCCTCCGCGTTCGCGCGGTAGTCCTGTGCCATGTCGTCGCCAATGAGGTCGATGCCGTCCTCCTCCTCCTCCTCAAGCTCGTAGTCGAGAATCTCGCGCTCGTCCTCCTCGAAAGGCGCTGCCGGCGACAGCGGCGGGAGCTGCGGCGACGAGCCAAGCGGCGACGCCGCCGGGCTGCTCGCGAGGTCGTCCTGGTGCTGGCGCTTGCGGGGAGAGGGCGCCATGCGAGAAAGAAAGTGTTGCCGGATTGGGTTTAAATGAGACGCGTTTTCCGAGACGCGTCGCTGCCCCCGCGCACCCCGCCGCGCGCCAAGTATACCGCGTGTATTGCCACGGCTACCAGAAGGCGCACCACCCGATGTAGTGCTGGCACAAGTTCTCCACGCTCGTGGCCTGCAGAATCAACTTCTCCACCTGCGCCGGCACCGCCAAGTCGTTGCACCGCCGGATGTCGTTGCCCGTCAACTTGTCCGTGATGCGCTTCAACACCAACAAAGCGCGCGCGTTGCGCACCTCCAGGTCGTAGTGCTTGTTCATGCGCGCCGCCTCCGCCTCGTCGATCTTGCCGTCGCGCAACAACTGCTCCGTCTCCAGCTGCGGGAGCCGGATGCCCTGCGCCTCTGCCACCGCCTGCGTCGGGAAGTCGAACCCCCAGTTGATCAACGGGTCGTACGCAAACGCCTCCAAGATGGCCATCAACGACTCCTTGTTGTCCCGCAACGTCCGCATCACGTGTTCGCAGGTGATGCGGAACGAGCCCTGGATGCCGCTCACCTCCATCGCATACGTCAACATGCGCGTGAGCCGGAACGGCACCTTCTCCGGGTACTTTTCCCGCAAGATGGCCGCCTCAAAGCAGTCGCCAAAGTCCACGTGCACCACCTTCCCCGTGATGCGGTCCAACATGAGGTTCGACGGGTGCCGGTCCCCGAGCCCGAGAATATATCCCACCATCAGCATCACCGCGAGCGAGCGCGTGTACGTCGTGCGCCGGTCGAGCCACAGCTCCAGCAGCCGCAGCTTGAGCCACAACACCTTGTACAAGTCCTGGCCGCGCGTGTTGTCCAACGCGTACATGAACACCTCCACCTTCTGCAACAACGTAAGCTTGTCGTAGTCCGGCGCCATCTGGAGCATGATCCGGTGCTCGATGTTGAGGAGGATCTTGCGCAGCTCGCGGTACTCCCGGATCAACACGTGGAACGTGTCCAGATTGCGCACCCACCCAAGGAGCCCCAGCTTCGGCAGAAGCGGAATTGCCGAGTACCGCCGGATGTCCAAGTGCCGCTTGAAGCACTCGCTGTCGTTCACAAGCAACGTGTTCACCAACCCAAACAACTGCATCACAAGGTTGTCCTGCCGGATGTCCTCCTTCGCCTTCAACAAGAACCGGTAGTCCTTGCCGTCCAGCCCCCGCATCAGCAACTCCCGCGGCCGCTGCTTCAGCAGCATCACCAGGAACGTCGGCTCGAACCGCGCAATCCGCACCACCGGCTGGCCCGCCTCGTACGTCCCCGGCACCGCAAGCTCCAAGTCCCGCACCGCAAGCAACTGCGGCAGCACGTACTGCAACTCCAACAGCTTGAGCTGCTGCACCTGTCGCTGCAACTTGCGGATCACGTTGTAGTAGATGTCCCATGCCTGGTTGAGGTTCGCCATGTCCCGCGTCCGCTTGAAGTTGAGCAACCACTCGTACGCATCGTTGAGGTCGCGTCCAAACAGGTTCTGGAACTGCACCTCGCGGAGTGTCTGCGGGCCCCGCTCCAACATCTTGTGCAACGGCTCGAGCACCGCAAACATCTTGTCCGTGTTGCGCTCGTGGAAAAAGAAGCGCGTCGCCTCCTCGAACGCCTCGTGCCACTGCTCCACCCAAAGCAACGCCACGCGGATAAGCTCCTGCAGCACCAACTCCGCCTGCTCCACAAGCGTCGGCAGGTGCACACGCATCCGGTCAATGATCAGCATCGCCGCCCGCTTCCGCAGCACCAGCTCCAGCTTGATCGCCACCGTCAACGGATACACCAACGCCTGCGGATGCGCCTTTCCAAGGTCGCTGAGCAACAGATGGAGCGCCAACAGCACCTTGTGGTTCGGCTGGTGGATCCGCAGAATGAGCTGTGGCACCACCTCGAGCCACGTGTCGATCTTGACCATGTCGAATCCGCGCACCATCGCCGCCCGCGCCTCCTCAATCCCACCGAACTTGAACCAGAGCGTAAGGAGCCGGAGCGTGTCCTGGAGCGCCAGCAGCTCCGAGAGAGCAATCAGATGGAAGAACCCCGTGATGGCCGGAACCACATGCCGCTGGATCAGCGAGAGCGGAAGCGACGCCACCGCAGGCACATGCTGCACGCCACCCAGCTCCTCGTTCCCACCCTCGTTCCCAACAGCCCCCTCCGCCACCAACTCGCCCTCCGGCACAACCTCTCCCTCCTTCACCTCGCCCTCCACATAGCCGGCACCGCCTTCGCCGCCCTGGTACATGCTGATCACCTCAAAGTTCACCAACGCCCAGTTGTGCCACGCCTTGTACCACTTGGCGTCAAAGTGCGTCGCCAACAAGTAGCTGCCCAAAATGCTCTCCAGCATGTTCTGGCGCCAGTCCGGATTCAAGGCAATCTGCCACTCGCCCTGCTTGAGGAAGCACCGCGCAAGCAACTTGGTGTACTCCCCAACGTTCTTCAGCACCCCCTCCCGCTCCAGCGGAAGCGGCTGCATGATCAAGTCGTTCGGGTTGAGACCCAAGTCCTGCAGCATGCGCGTCAGGAAGTCGGTGAGGTGGTCCAACGCGTCCCGCCGCTGGCCCAGCGCCCACATGTACTTGAACTGCGTGTACACCACATGGGGCAGCGCGCGACTCAGCCGCGGCACCTGCGGGTCACCCGCCTCCAACAACAGGTTGAGCAGCTTCTCCGCCAACCCCAACCGGCCCAGCTTGCGGCACAAGTTGGCGAACTTGATCCACATCTCCATGTCCTGCTTCGGCAGCACCACCAACGCACGCACCTTGAGCATCCGCTGCCACACATCCACGTTGCGCTGGCACCCTAGCAACCGCTGGTTCCACGTCCGGCGCATGCTCATGCGCTCCTCGCTCCCCTGCGGGAGGTTCTTGTACTTGATGATCTCCTCAAGCTCTGCGAGCATCTGCACCCGCACCACCACGCCGTACGCGCGGTTGTAACTCTCCAGCACCAACGCCGTGATCTCCGTCACCAACAAGTCCCGCGCCTGGAGAATGTGGTTCGCTGCCTCGCCAAAGTTGTTGCGGTGGAGGCAGAGAATCGCGTCAAAGAACGCCTTGTCTGGCAGGTGCCGCTTCATCATGCCAATGTACGTCGCCATGCGCTCCCACTTGCCCAAGCCCCACTCTGCTGCCGCTGCAAGCGGCGCCATGGCCCGCTTCACCTCCAGGCTCGCGTCCGACCACTTGAGCTGTGCCAACTCCAGCAACTGCTCCCACTCGCCGAGCGCGTGCAAACAGCGCATCTTGCCCATCGTCACCTCCATCAGCCCCGGCTCGTCCCGCTCCCGCTCGTTGTACGCATGGAGCGCGTCCTCCCACCGCTGGAGCTTCTCATACCACAGCTCCTTGAGCTGGAGCTCGTGGTGTGCCTGCAGGTGCCGGAGAATGCCCACCGCTGCGTCCAGCTGCTGGAGATGGTTGTTGATCAGAATCAACGCCTCAATCGTCGGCGTGCTCGGCTCCTGCATGAACTCCATCTCCTTGTAGTGCAACGCCTTGGCGTAGGCGTGGCACCGCTGCGCGTACCCACCAAGCGTCGGCACGTCGATCGGCAACGGCTTGTCGTCGTGCTCCATGAACTCGCACAAGTTGAGGAGACTCTGGTGGATCTCCGGTGGATTGCTCTGCAGCGAGAGCGCGTGGCACAAGTGCAGCACCAAGTCGTCGAGGTTGGGCCGGTAGAGCTCGTCCCAGCACAGTGCAAACAGCGCATTGAACAAGTCCTTCGCAAGCGGGTAGTACAGCGACGCAAGCACAGAACACGCCCGGAGCGCCGGAGACGGCGACTCCTTCAAGAGCTCCACCAGAAGCCGCCGGATCCACTCCTGCCAGTCCTCCCGCGTGTGCTTGTTGGCCGTGTTCCACGCTGCACGGAGCACCAACTGGTTCACCGGCATCTTCTTGTTGGAGTTGTCTGCCGCGTCCGGCACCTCCTGCTGCTGCAGCAACTCGTACTCCTTGTCCACAATCGCATTCAGCGGGAGCGGTTCGCCGTTGAGCAACTTGTTCACAAGCTGGTCGTACACCCCGGCATGGATCCGATTGCGCACAAGCGCCTTCGAAATCACAGGAACGTACACCGTGAACTCGGAGCCCATCTGGAGAAGCAAGAGACAAATGGTGTTCATCGTCGCCTTGCGAACGTCCTCGCTGGGATACGGCAACACCCGCAACAAGGGGTGGATAATGCGCGACGAAAAGTCCACGAGGTTCACGTTGCGCAGAAGCCGTCCCACCGTGGCAATCAGGGTCCGCCGCAACTGGGGGATCTGCAGCTCAAACAACCGCACCACGGCCGGCACAATGAGGTGGATGTACTCCTCTGTGTTGGCACCAAACACGACAAACGCGCGGAGCACACGCACGCTGCTCAGCTTGTCGGTGCTGGTGTCGTCGTTGAGCACGTTGATGAGGAGACTGAGAATCTCTGCGAGGTACGGCTTGAACTCACCGTCCAACGCCTTCAGCAACAGCTCCACCATCAGAATGATGGTCGGCTGGAGGTCCGGCAGCCTCACGAAAAACTCCTTCACCACGCCAAGCACCTGGTCGAGGAACGGCCGGATGTGCTGCTTGACAATGACAATGAGATAGCCCAACTGCTTGAAGTAGAACTCGAGCATCAGCTGCGGGCAGGTCCGCATCACGTTCACCACCCCGGGAATGATTTGCTTGAGGAACAGCACACACCGGAGCCCGAGCGTGGAGAAGATGTGGTAGATGGCCTGCATCACCGCCATGTGGTGGGTGTGCAACAGCGGGTCCTTGAGGATCTTCATGAGTGTTGTGATCACCACCGTCGGGTAGTAGTCCTCATTCTGCGGCAGCAGACCCTGCATGAGAAGAAGCACGTCGATGGGCGGCGCGTTCTGGTCGTTCGCGTCTTCATTCGCATCGCCCAGCGCCTGCTTTTCGTGGATCTCCACCTCACGGTGCTTGTACGGGTCAAGAGCCCCGAGAATCCCAAGCAAGCGGATCGTCTCCCGCCGCACAGTAGGCAGCGTCTCGCTCTTGAGGATGCCCACCAACATGCCCAACAACTGTGGGTAGTCGAGAAGCGGCTGGATCACGTACTCGCACGACAGCGCAATCTGTCCCAACGCCTTCAACGCCGCGTCCCGCTTGATGCTCAGCAGCTGGTCCTGGAACGTGTCGAGGATCAACGGCATCACTTTGGGAATGAACGGCAGAAAGTCGGTCCGCGCCACCACCAGCAACTCGCCAAGCGCCCCAATCGCCGACGACGCCACGACCAGCAGCGCGTCGCTTGCGTTGGGGAGAAGCACGTCCACAATCGGCCTCACATATGGCCGCGCAATGTCCTTGGAGTGCATGATGAGGCACAGAAGAAGCGTGCTCAGCTCCTCGCGTTCACGCGAGCCCGTCGAGTACTGGAGCTCCGTGAGAAGCTGGATGAGCGTCTTGCGGAGCAGCGGCACAACGTACGCCGGGTTGATGGATGAGAGCCGCCCAATGCACACCACCGCCGCCTTCTGGATTGCAAACACCTCGTCGTTAAGACACATGAAGAGGAGCCGCACGTTGTCCGCCTGCAGGAGTTGCGGATTGAACGACTCGCCAAGCAGCTGGAGCACCAGAAGACGGATGTCGGCCACCGGGTCCAGCACGGCCACCAGCAACAAGCGGTCGAGCACCTCGCCCACGGTTGCCAACGCACGCGCCGACGTCTGCGTGGTGATGGGGTCACGCGTAAAGAGAACGCACAGCACCACCGCCGCCGTCTTGCGCACCTCTGCGTCCGAGTGCTCAATGTAGCTGACCACGACGTAGCGCACAAACTCTGCAAGCAGCACCTGTTCGTGCGAGCTGTTCTCGAAGTTGAACGCCTGGAGCATCGCCAACGCCTGTGTGATGATCTGGATGTCGGTGGCTGCGGCTGCCGTGCCCGGCGGATGCTCCTCGCGCGCCGCCATGCGTTCCCGGTACGCGTGGGCAAGCGCCGGGTTCATGAACGGCGACGATAGCACAAGCGCAGACTCCCGGTCATCCACCGGCTTGATGGGGGCTCCGGGGGCCCGGAAGTGGTAGCCGCTGAGCGACAAGCTCAAGATATCCAACAACTTGGTGGAAATGAGCCGGCTCAACGGGGGGATCTCGCGCTGGAGGGTCACAAGACAGGTTTCCATGTGTGGCAGCAAGGGGCACGCAAGCACCATATCCAAGATGTCCCGTTGGAGGTGCTTGGTCAACGCGGGACCCACGGCACACGCCAACCGGCCGAGGCAGTAGAAGATGGCCTCCTCGGTCTTGCGCTTGTGGCGCGGGTGGTGCTTGAAGGAAAGGCCGTCGCGCACGTTGTCCAAAATGGCATCCACGTACGTGGCCATCTGGCCCTGCACCTGGAAGGCAATGTCACCGATCGACTCCAACACCGCCGCCTCGTCGCGATGGTGCTTGAGTTGTCCGAGATAGAACAACAACGTGCGGTGGAGGTAGCGGTCGACAAAGCGGTGCGGGTTCTGCTGGGCAAGAAGCGACACAATCGTGATGGCCTCGTGGCGCACCACGGGGTACTTGTGGTCCTTGAGGCCCATGGTTTTCTCGTACACCAACTCGTACTTGTCCTGCGGGAAGGTGCGGCCCTGGTGGAGCAACTCGCGGAGCGTGAGCAACGCCCCGTGTATGCTCTCGTTCGACCCCATTTTCAACCCCACAAGCGCCATATCGAGCAAGCGGCCAAACCACGCCAGGCGGAGCTGCAGGTCGCGCCCCTGCACCAACTCGAGGCAGCGCCGGAGACAAAGCGCGGCGTCCGTGCGGATCACCAACCGCGTGTCCAGCAACACCGTCCAGATGTTGTCGAGAATCTGGTTGGCGTACGCATACACCAACGTGGGCGCGTTGTCGGCCAATGCCAGCACCACGAGCACCGCCGCGTGCCGGCGGTTCTCGTTGCGCTCCAGCAGCAGCAACCACTCGATCAGCCGCTTCGCCTCAAACGCAACAAAGTCCGCAGCAAGCGTGCCCCCGGGGATCGCGAGCCGCCCGAGCGCCGCCGTTGCGGCGTACATCACCTGCACGTCCGCACAGGGAATGAGGATCCGGAGGTAGTTTGCGTAGCGGTTGAACATGCTGGCGTTCTCCAGCCCGGCCTCAAAGTCGATCGACGCCACAATCGCCGCCACCGCCCCGAGCCGGTCCGCCTGGTCCGCCGAGTGGATGAGCTCCAACACGCGGCCGTTCACCTCCTTGTGGTATGTGTTGAACTGCTCCACCAGCGAGTCGCGCAGCACTAGCGTGAGATGGCGCGTGAGGTCCCGCTGCGCCCGCGCCCTCTCCGCCGCCGACGTGCTCCGGAGCCGTGTGAAGATGGATGTTAGCGGGAGATTGTCAATCGAGGGCGGCATGGGGAGGAAGGTTGGGGATTTAATCGCTCCTGCACACGCACACGCACAACGCGGCACGCGCACTACGCTCCCGCCCGCCGCATCAACTCCGCAAGCCCGTCGTGCTGCTGCCGCGACGCAAGCGCGGCCGCCACCATGTCGCCGTCCACGTGGTCCACCAACCAGTCCACCGCGGGGTTCTCCTTGCTCGGCGGAAGCACGTCGTAGTCGTACACCTCGTAGTCCTCCCACACCTCCGCCGGCACCTTCGCCATCACCCGCTCCTCGCCCGAGAGAAGCGCAAACCGGAGAAGGTTCGTGGGGATCGTCCGGTGCGCATGTGGCGACACCCCCGGCGCGTGTGCCACAAGCCACTCCTGGCGGTTCCGGCTCCACATGGCACCGGCGCGCACGAGATACGTCTCGCTCGCAAGCGCCTCGAACGGCGACGGCGCATACGACACCCCCGCCACACCAAACATGCGGAGAAGCAGCACAAGCGTGTGTGGATGCGTCCTGGCGGCGGTGGCCAAGGCGTCTGCGGCCTGCGCCTCGTGGCCCTCCTCGAGATGCGCAAGCACCGCCGAGAAGGCCAAGCCGGGCGTGAGTCTCTCCTCGCCCGCCCACTCGGCTGCCCGCAACAACCACCGGTAGTCGCCCGCCTGCACTGCATAGTAGTCGGCAAAGTACGCCACGCCGTACGGGTCCTCCTCCGGCGCAAGCAGCCAGAGGAGCTTGCACCACGCGAGCGCCGTCGCGTGGGTCAGCCGCTGTCCCAACACAAGGATGTACCGGAAGCATGCAAGGTAGAACTGGCGGTTGAGAGCAAACGCAAACGGGAGCCGCACCAGACCGCTGCCAAGCTCCACCTGCTTGGTGAGCGCGCGGTCAAACACAAACAAGGCCCGCTCCACAAGCCCCGACGTGTTGCTCTTGTCGCCCTGCCGCTGGAGGATCGTCGCCACCTGGAGCAACGTCTCCACGTGGTACGGCTGCTGCTGCAACAACTGGATGAGTGCCTCGTGGTCGGGCGCCACCACCGTGCTGCAGTAAAACTCCAGGTTGACGGCGCGGTCGTCCACGGCCCGCGTGAAGCGGAAGTAGCGTACGCCGGCCGCGTGTTCCACCGCGCTCTCGTTACGGATCACGTCCATCCAATCCTCCAGCAGCGCCGCCTTGAGCGCCACCACCTGCAGCTGCAGAAGCTCCTCCACCGCCACTTGCTTGTGCATCGTCGGAAGCCAGTCGTCGCGGATCTTGACGAGCACGAGCTTGCGCGTCGTGCCAGGGACGCTGCGGTGGTCACGGCCGCCCCAGCCGCGCACAAGCCGCTTGAGCTTTGCAAGCTGTGCAAGCTGGTCGGGCGAGAGCGCGGAGGACGTGGAGGAGTCTGCATCGGCAATGGCGGTCTTGGAGAGCCGGCCAAAAAGCCGGCGGTATTCGACGTCCGGATCGAGGGCCGTGAGCGGCGTGGCAAGAAGAGGCTCTTCGGCGGGCGGGGCCGGTGCTGGCGGCGGCAGCAGCGCCGCGGCAGACGACGGCGTCACCAGGAGGTCGTTGAGGAGGGAGTCGAGGTCCGCCTCGGAGATGGAGTCGACGTTGTGCGCCTGCGGCGCGGGTTTGGGCCTTTGCACGGGCTTGGACCTCTGGGTGGAGGGGGGGGACGGGGGCGGCGAGGGGGCCGACGCACCGTCGCTGTCGCTGCTGTCGTCGCTGTCGTCGTCGCTGTCGTCGCCACCCAACGCCGCAAACGCGTTCACGCGCTTCACCGGCTCGTCATCGCCGGACTCGTCCTCACTCTCCGCCGCAGACACCGCCCCCGTCTCCGCCGCCCGCGCTGCCCGCGCCGCCTCCTGCTGCTGCTGCAATCGTCTCAACGCCCGCGAGCTCATGAACAAAATCTATTGCCGCCGCATCCAGCGCTCGGCGCGCACTATCCACAGCAGCCCCACGACGACGCCGTCGCGCACCCACACGCCGTACCCGCCGATGCTGCGGGCCATGACAATGTCTGTGAACAAGCGGTCGCCCACGACCGCCACCTCCGCCGGCTCCACCCCCCGTGCCCGCATCCACGCCACCACGTCGGCGCCGCAGCCAGGCTTCTTGGTGGCGTGCCGGAGCACCGGCGCCCCCGTGTTGCGCTCCAACTCCTCCGCCTGTCCGCCGTGGTCGTCGTTGGTGCCGGCCAGGTTCAGGACAATCAACACGCGCCCGGGATACTCCTTGAGCAAGCGCTCCCACGTGGGACGATAGGCGGGCCACACATCCGCCTCGCCGTCACGGGCAAAGCAATTGTCCTTGTCCACCACCACGCCGCGGATGGCCGGCGGGAGCGGGAGAAGGGCGTCGAACGCCGGCACCACCAAGTGCGGGCGCGTCAAGCCCGGGCTCACCACCGCGCGGAAGGCGTTCAAGGTAGCCAGCAAGTTGAACATACGTTTTTTTTCCCATGCTGTTCGACGACTGCGTTGTGTGTGCCGAGCCGGTGGCGGTGGCGGCGGTGCTGCCGTGCCACCACACGACGTGCCACCGCTGCACGTTCCGCCAGCGCGCCTTGTACCGCAAGACGACGTGCCTCGTGTGCCGCAGCGAGTGCGAGCGCGTGGTGATGACCGAGACGGCGGGCGAGTACGAGCTGTTCACGCGCTTTGTGGAGGTCCGGGGCAAGCCGGCGTTCGGGTGTGTGTTTGCGAGCGAGCACGCACGCGACGTGACACTAGGGTTGCTTGCGTTCCGCTGCCCCAGGTGCGACACAGTGCTGCTGCTGGCCAAGAAGCTCAACGCGCACTGCCGCGACGCCCACCACCTCGAGTTCTGCAACCTCTGTTCCCAGTTCAAGCACGCGTTCACGCTGGAGCTCGAGCTCATGACGCGCAGCGCCCTCCAGCGGCACATGTCGGTGGGCGACAAGAAGGGCTTCAGCGGGCACCCGCAGTGTCCCTTCTGCCACACGCGGTGGTACTCAGACGACGAGTGGAGCGCCCACATGAAGCACGACCACGAGCGGTGCCACGTGTGCGACAAGATCAACCTGCGCAATCCGCGCTGGTTCAAGAACTACGAGCAGTTGCAGCAGCACTTTGACCACGACCACTACGCGTGCCACGTGCTGGTGTGCCGCGACATGAAGTTTGTTGTCTTCCAGGACGAGTTCGAGTTGCAGCTACACATGGCCAAGGAACACCCGCAGTTGGCCGGCTCCACCATCAGCATCCAGCCTGCGTTTGGCGGCCAGTTGTCGACGTTCAAGGCCCTGCGCACGGGCGCGCGTGACGGACGCGACGGACGCGACAACCGCGCGCGGGCCACGGAGCCGCTCGAGGAAGGCGACTCGGCCGAGGTGAAGCGGATGCGCTTGCAGGAGCGCGCACGCCACTACCTCGGATACGACGCGGCCCAGGTCGACCGCTTCAACCAGGTGAACCAGGAGTACCGCCAGAAGAAGATCAACGCTGCCGCCTTGCTCAAGGAGTACGCCGGTTTGTTCACGCTGCCAGACGCGGACATTGGCTTGGTGGTGCAGGAGTTTGCCGACTTGTTTCCCAATGGCGGCGACCGCACGCTCCGACAGGCGTGGGATGCGTCGCAGAAGGCACCTGTGGCGAAGAAGGACAAGTTCCCTCCGCTCCGGGGTGCGGGCGGCGCTCTCGGCGGGGCCCTGTGGGCCGGCAAGGCCGGCAGCAAGGGCCACACGCTCCCGCCGGTGCGGCCCGTTGTCGGGGGCAAGAAGAAGCAGTTTCCGGCGTTGGGCGGCAGCTCTGGCGGCAGCGGCTCGCTCTTTGCGCCAGCCCCTGCCCCCACCATCAAGTACACCACTGTCTTGCGCAAGAGCCAGAAGCCGGTGGTGAACACGTACAGGGAGCCGGTGGACTTCAAGCCCGGGTGGTTGAGCCAGGGGGGCTCGCGGCTGGGAAGCACGACGCCGCCGGACGTGTCGGGTCTTGCGTTGGACCCGCGTTTCCCGGCGCTCCCGGCGTCGACGCGGCGCGAGATTCCGCGCGTGAACCCGGTGCGGCAGGACCTGGGGGTGTGGGGGCGGTCGTCGGAGCCGGAGCCGCAGCCGGAGCCAACGCCGCAGCCGGCCCCGCGCAAGGGCAAGAAGGGCAAGAAGGGCGAGTTGTTGTTGCACATTGGGATATAGAGGCATAGGCAACGACGTAACGGCGCCCCACATGCAGCGTGCATGCGGCGTGCGACGTGCATGCGGCGTGCATGCTCATCACGAGAAAAAAAACTGCGAGCAACGCCATGCCGAAGCCGAACCGGGAACTCCTCACGGGCGGCCACAAGTACGCCGCGAAGCAGAAGGCGAAGCACCGGGTGGAGGAGGTGGTGTTTGACCCGGAGCTGCGGGCACAGTACTTGACGGGGTTCCACAAGCGGAAGGTGGAGCGCCAGAAGAAGGCGCGCGAGTACAACGTGGAGCAGGAGCGGTTGGCGCGGTTGGAGGAGCGCAAGCGCATCCGCGAAGAGCGCAAGCAGGACGTGGAAAACCAAATGCGGGAGTTCAAGGAGACGATGGCGCGGGTGAACGGCAACGACGACAGCGACGACGAATGGGGCGGGTTCAGCGGCGCGGAGTCGGGCTCGGCGCGGGAGGGCTCGGAGCGGGAGGACTCGGAGCCGCCGCTGGGGATCCTCAAGCGGCGCGAGGTGTATGTGGCTGCAGGCGAGAACGCACCTGTGTCTGGCGAGTCGCTTGTCACGATCGAATCGCTTGACACGGACTCGGTGGCGGAGTTGGAGCGGGTGGCCAAGGCAAACTTTGTCGACCTCGGCAAGCTGAAAGAGGTGTTGGAGGAGAGCATCGACCGCGCCAAGAAGTACGCCGTGTTGGCGGGCGCCTCCAAGCCAAAGCCGCGCAAGAAGAAGTTCCGCTACCTTTCCAAGGCGGAGCGCAAGAGCAACGCGTACAAGGAGCGCGGGAAGAAGCGCCGGAAGGACTAGGCGGCTGGGCACCGCTGGAGCCTGCCGTCTATGCATCGGCGGACCCACGCCGTGCCTACTGGGCGTGGCTGCCGAGCTCAATGTCGCCTACACCGCCGGTCTTGACCCACTCGGACTCAACGCGGAAAAAGACCCACACAAACCGCCGGAAGATCTCGAGCCACTCCAACAAAAAGACCCCGAGCTCGGAGGTGTACAACTGGGTGAGCACAAGATAGACGCCTGCCTCGTCGCCGTCGGCGGGGAGAAGCCGGGAAAGCCACACGAACCGGAGGACGAGGTCCACCGCAAGCGCCGCATAGTAGACGTTGGCGGTGCGGTAGTGGAGGATGCGGCGGAGGCCACCGAACCCGCCGCCGCTCAAGAGCGTCAACCCCCAGTCGTGCGTCACGTCCCAGTAGAAGGAGTAGCCCGAGTTGATGCACGACGAGAGCACCCACGCGCCAAAGTAGCGGGGCCGGTGCTCGGGCAGCGCCAGCTTCATGGCGACCGACACAAGAAGCGGGACATAGGCGGTGGAGTACTTGAGTGCGTTGAGCGCGTGCGTGGCGACGCCGCTGCGGCGGTACTCGCGCACGCACTGCACAAGCCGCACCGTGCTGGGCAAGGCCACCACCACCACATCGAGCATGTAGCTGGTGCCGTATGTGCGGTCCAAGTTGGTGCTGCCGTTCACCGGGAAGGTGGTGACGCCGCTGAGAAGGTGGCAGCCGTACACGAACGCGTCCAAGCCCACCTTGGCGAACAGCGTGAAGGTGTCGGCGAGAAGGATGTCGTTGAGGCGCATGGCGCCCGAGTCGATGTCAAAGCGCGCCATGCGCGCCACCGAACTGCGGAGCCGCGCCTTGCCAAAGCCGGTCGTCGAGTGGCCCGACACGAGCACCGCCGCCACCCCGACGAGCGCCGCGAGCGGCACCCAGTCAGCCACCCCCAGCGCTGTCGACGTGTGCTCGGGCGTCGCGAGGTAGTACCCGTACGCCGCGAGCGACACGGCAGAGGTGCGGCACGCGGCGGTGAAGGTGGCCGGGCGCAACGCGGCGCGCCCGGCGTTGGCACCAAAGCCGAGCACTGCCACGGTGTCAATCCCGGCGGCCGCAAACACCACCACCACCGCGTGCCAGAGCCACGCCGCCGTCGACACAAAGAACAAGACGCGGTGCGGAAGCGGTAGCGCCGCGTCGATCTGGAGCATGGGAGGAGCGGAGAGTCTATTCGGCTTCAGACGCGCGTACGCGATTTTAAGGTGTAATCAGAGGTCATGATTAGCATGGAGACATCACTAGCCGGTCTACGCCCGAGGGCTGGCGAGAGGGTGTGGTATTCGTATGTACGGCCGTGCGGCGCGGGTCTGTCGGTTAGTACGTTCTGGAAGAGCGCGCCGGGCGCGCCGGGCGAACCGTTCAGAATTTTCAGTGTTTGGCATAATCGAATCGGTCATGTAGTTCCGTTTGGGGCGACATCTTTGTCATCAGGGGTTCCGCGCGCATACCTCGAGAGAAGAGTGGTTGCTCGTGGCGACTCCACGGCGGCGCGCGTCGCTATTTATCCGTTTTTTTTTTCGCCACGGACATTACCCGGACATGGCGGTGCACAGAAACAGGCCGCTCGCCGTGAAGGTGGCCGAGCGCGAGGAGCGCGCCGCGGCGTTGGCGGAGGAGTTGGCGCGCTTGGAGCGCGTGTGGGGCGCGCCGGAGACCGCCGGCGATCCGCGGAGCACTGTCCGGCGCCACATGGAGCTCCAGAAAACGTACCGCGACACGAAGGACGCAGCCATGGTGCTCGCGACCGCCTGCGCCGAGCGGCAGCAGGCCGACCTCAAGCAGGTGCTTGTCGACATCGAGGCCCCCGGCGCCGTGGCGCCGTAGCGTAGTTCCCGGGCGCGCCGCCTGACGTGCCGATCTCATCACGCCTTTTCGCCGCATCCTTTTCGCCCGCCCTGTCTGCATGTACATCCAGTCCGTCTTGTGCTGGGTGCTACTCCCGCTCCTTACGGCCGCGGCCGGCGACTTGCACGAGGTGGCGCTTGCGCAGCGCGGGTCTGACGTCGCGCCCGACGCGCGCCTCCCGCTGCGCCCGGCCCGTCCGCTGCGCCCGCTCGTCCTGTGGCTGCTCAGCGACATGCTCGTGGCCAGCGACGTTGAGGGCGGTCTCCACGGGCTCGATCGCACGAGCGGCCGCCTTGTGTGGCTGATCCCGGGGCTGCTGCCGCTTGTGCAGATCGACCTGCCCAATACGCTGCCGGCGGTGTGGGCGGTTGAACCGCACGGCGACGGCTCGCTCTACGCGTTCCTGCCAGCGGACGGCTTGCGGCGGATTCCGGCGTCAATTGCGCAGTTGGTGCTTGAGCTGCCGTTCCAGCTTCCCGGCGATCCCACGGTGTACACCGGCACCTGGCACTCGCTGCTCTACGAGATCCGCTTGAGCGACGGCCACATTGTCGGGGCCTACGGAGACTCCGAGGGGAGTCTCGGACAGCCGCAGCTCATGTGCGACCGCATTCTCGAGCCGCCGACCGTGCTTCTTGGGCGCACCGTGTACGAGCTCCGCATCCACTCGCCGAACGGGTCGATGTGGAACGTGACGTATGCGCACTGGGGGCCAAACACCGTGGACGCCGACTTGGCGGTGCAGAACACGAGCCCTGCCGACAACACGTACATTGCCCCCTTCTACGACGAGCTGGTGCTTGCGATCGACATTGCGAGCAACGCCGCCAAGTGGGTGCTGAAGCTCCCGGCCATCACAGTGGAGGTGTTTGATGTGTTCCACGACAACCACCGTCAGCACGCGCTTCTTCCGCACCCGCTCGCACCGCCACAGCAAACCACGGTGCAGGGCGCCTTTATGGACAAGACGAGCGAGGGCCTGTGGTACGCAATGCTGGCCGACAAGTACCCGCTGATGGTGCAGCTGGCGCCGACGGCCAAGTTCCGCTCGCTGCGCTGGCGCACGGCCGATCTCGCGGGCGACAGCCAGTACTTGGTGTTGCACGGAGTGCATCCTACGGTGGAGGGGTACGTGGCGACCGGCGACGCGCACCCTGCGGCACAGAGGCTGACGGCGTGGCAGCTCTACCCGCAGTTTCCTGCGTTGCCGACAGCGCACCAGGCGCAGCAGTTGCTCGACCCGCCGGCGGAGACGCTGAAGCCGGTGCCGCAGCAGGAAGACATCCGGGGTAGCCTCTGGCGGGTGCTTCTTCGGTTGGCGGAAAACACAGCCACGACGGTGCTTCTTGGAGGGGTGATCTACGGGCTCGGGCGCTTGGGCGTGCGGGCGCCGTTTGGCCAGACGGACGTTGCTGCTGTTCCGGAGGTGGTGGTGGACAAAGCGGTGACGTTCAACGAGACCCCCAAAAAGGCGCGGAAGCGGGGGTCGCGGGGTGGTCGCAAGAGCCGCACGGAAAAGAGCGTTCCCGTGGAGACGGTGTTCAACGGGTCGCCGGTGCTGCTGGAGCTCATTATCCTGGACGAGATTCTTGGATACGGGCTGCACGGCACAGTTGTGTACAAGGGCACGTTCGGGCGGCGGCTGGTGGCGGTGAAGCGGTTGTTGGTGGACTTTTTCGACGTGGCGCAACACGAGGTGAACCTCCTCCAGGACAGCGACGACCACGCGAATGTGGTGCGCTACTTCTGTCTGCAGGAGCGGGACCGGTTTCTCTACATTGCGTTGGAGTTGTGCACGTGTTCGCTTGAGGACGTGGTGGAGAAGAGCGAGCACGCGGCGATCCTCACGCAGCTCACGCCGCAGCAGGTGCTTTTGCAGATGGTGCAGGGGTTGCACCACCTCCACGCGTTGAAGATCGTGCACCGCGACATCAAGCCGCAGAACATTCTCGTGGCGCCGGCCAAGCACCAGGGAGAGCCGCCGCGGATGCTCATTCTGGACTTTGGGCTCTGCAAGCGACTCGAGGCGGACCAGCTGCTGTTCCGCGCCACGACGGCAAACGCGGCGGGCACGCTGGGGTGGCGGGCGCCAGAGCTTCTTGTGGACGAGAACAACCTCGTTTACAACAACGTGGTGACGCTGGAGCTGCTCACGCTGGATCTGCAGCACAGCATTCCCGGGTTGGTGCTGCAGCAGCTGCTGGAGCCGTTGGTGTACGACTCGCCGCTGCAACGCAAGCTCACACGGGCGATTGACATCTTTCTGTTGGGGTGCGTCTTCTACTACGTGCTCTCGGGCGGAAGCCACCCGTTTGGCGACCGGTACCTTCGCGAGGGCAACATCATCAAGGGGGACTACAGCTTGGAGTTGCTTGCGGGGGAGGATGCGGAGGAGGCGGCACACCTCGTGGCGCACATGATTGCACGCAGCCCCAAGCAACGCCTCACGACGGGACAGGTGATGGCGCACCCGTTCTTTTGGAGCAGCGGGAAGCGGCTTGACTTTTTGCTCCGGGTGCTGGACCGGTTCGAGGTGGAGAGCCGGGACCCGCCGAGCGCGTTGTTGCTGCGGTTGGAAGAGGCTGCTCCGGCGGTGGTGGGGCGGGACTGGCAGGCGCAGTTCGACCGCGGGTTCATGGGGAACTTGGAAAAGTACCGCAAGTACCGGGGGGATCGGTTGCTGGACTTGCTCCGGGCGCTCCGGAACAAGTACCACCACTTTAACGACTTGCAGGGGTCGTTGGCGAAGGCAATGCTGCCGTTGCCGGACGGGTTCTATGCGTATTTTGCGCGGCGGTTCCCCAACTTGCTCATGGAGGTGTACTTTGTGGTGGGGGAGGCGTTGCGGGAGGACGCGGGGTTGCGGAGTTTTTTTGAGTAGGGCGGGGCCGGGGTTCTGCGGTGCCCGCGGCAGGAGGCGCCCCGCGGCCGGGCGTCCCGCGGCGGTGGAGCACATTATGAATGCATGATTCGGAGACGGCGTCGCGGCGCCTATCTGCAGCGGCCGGGCGCCTAGCTGCAGGAAGCGGTCGCGCGCGCACCGCGGCGTACGACTTCCCCGCAATCGCCCGCTCCCGCTCCACATGCTTGCGTACCTCCGCGACTTGTACCGGCGGCACCGGCGGCGCTTTGTGGTGGCGCTGGCCGTGGTGGGCGCCGTGTACCTAGCACAGCGCTACGTGCGCCACCGGCTTCTGGAGTTTCAGCGGCGTCTCGCGGAGGAGAACTTTGCCCGCGAGCAGATCCGGCGGCGCTTCGAGCAGACGCAGCGCGACGCCTACTACACGATCCTCAGTCTCATGCCGGTGTTGCGGGCTCCGGTGTTCGAGGCGATGCCGGTGGAGAACATCACGCGGGCGTTGCTGGCGCGGCGCGGCGGCGCGCTGAGCGTGGGCCAGTTGCCGCTGCAGCTGCTGGAGGGGCTGGGCGACGTGTACGCGAGCAAGCTGAAGGCGGAGTTGTGGCAGGAGCTCAAGGTGCAGCTGGTGACGCGTTTGTTCACGTTGATCTACGCGGTGCTGGGGGTGTTTCTCGTGACGCGCCTCCAGTTGAACATTCTCGCGCGGCGGCTGTACCTCGAGCTGGCAATCCAGGGCGCGACGCACCAGGCGCCGCCGGCCAGCGACGACGAGGAGCTGTACTACGCGGAGCAGGGCTATCTCCTGTTTTCGTGGTGGTTGCTCCACCGCGGCTGGGACGACATCCACCGCGTCGTGCACGAGACGGTCCAGGAGGTGTTTGGCCACGTGACGCCGCGGAGCGAGATGCTGGTGGAGGAGTTGGCGCTGTTGTTTGTGCGGGTGACGGAGTTGGTGGAGCTCAACCACCGGAGGCGCGTGGTGGGCATGCTCTTCCCCACGGACCCGGAGACGGAGCTGTACACGTTGCGCAACACGCAGCCGGAGTTGGTGCATGCGTTGCACGACCCGGAGAGCACGTTGAGGGTGTTACTCGACGAGACGGGCCGGTACGTGCAGCTGGAGCCGTTGGCGTTGGTGTACGACCGCTTGGTGGCGCTGTGCGTGGACACCTTGGTGGCGAACGTGCGGGCAAACGTGGGCGGCGACGAGCACACGCAGTTCAAGTTGGCGGGGTTGTTGGCACAGGTGGCGCGCCAGGCAGGCGAGGTGGTGAAGGTGGACAGCGTGAACGACTACTTGTCGCACATGGACGCGATTCCGGAGGTGGACGAGTTGAGCGCGGGGGTGTACGCGAACTTTGGCGAGGTGGCGTAGAGAATGCATGTGAAACGGAACAGGCGGTGCGGCCGTGCCCACCAGCCACGAGATGCCCGCGCCACCTGCCGGACACAGCGCCACTCCGCCTGCCGGACACAGCGCCGCTCCGCCTGTCGGACATAGCGCCGCCCCGCACCAAAATGACGTGTCCCTACCGGGCTTGGGGAGCGGTACTTAACGCCGCAAAACGCCACTGCGCGCCCCCTGCACTTTTCTCATGTCCGACGCCAAGGTTATCATTGTGTCCAACGACGGCGTGCAGTTCCCCGTCGACCAGAAGGTGGCGGAGCGGCTGGTGCTCATCAAGAACGTGATCCGCGATCTTGCGCCCAGCGGCATCGAGGGCGACTTTGAGGTGCCGACGCCCAACGTGCGCTCCGCCGTGCTCAAGCCCGTGCTCGAGTGGTGCGAGCACCACAAGGACACCGTGTTCCCCGACGAGGAGGACGAGGACGCGCGCCGCACGCTGCCCATTGGTGACTGGGACCAGGCGTTCCTCCAGGTGGACCAGGAGATGTTGTACGAGATCATCCTTGCCGCCAACTACCTCAACATCCGCCCGCTTCTCGACGCCGGCTGCAAGGTGGTTGCCGAGATGATCCGCAACAAGAGCCCCGAGGAGATCCGCAAGACGTTCAACATCGTTAACGACTTCTCCCCGGAGGAGGAGGCCGCCATCAAGCGCGAGAACGAGTGGGCGGAGGACCGCTGAGCGCAGCCGTAGACCAAACGTGTCCCGCACAGAAACCTGTCTGTTCTTGATGACCAGCATGCCGCACCACGACCCATTCCGGAAGCGTGTCCTGGGCTTGTTCCACCGCTCTCGCCTGCAGCTGCTCCTGGAGTCTGTGGACGCCTCGCCCCTGCCGCTGTTCCGCAAAAGCCGCCTGGAACGGGGCATTTCCGAAATGCGCAGCTCCAGTCCCGCCGCCAGGGTGCTTGCGCCGAGCCCCCGCCGCGCCGCCTCCCCCGTGCCGGCCGCGCTCGCCACCTCTCCGAGCCCGCGCACCGCCACCACGCCCGCACCCATTGCGCCGGCCGTGCCCACGCGCATGGAAACCACGTTGGGCGCGGGCGACATCCCCATGACCATGGCCCCCCGCCGCGAAACCAGCGCCGTCGTGGGCGTCGCCGTCGCCGACTCCGCCGACCCCACCTTGGAGCACGAGACGTTCATGCTGACCATTCTCCACGCCGCCCAGCACTTGAAGAACGGCCTCGTCTCCTCCCTGGACGACCGGCACGACGAGCGTGCCAGTGCCTCGCCCCTGGCTACAGCCCACCTGGCCACGGCGCTTCTGACCACGTCGCCCCTCACCTCGTCCGCCTCCAAGGTGGTGTTCCACCACATGAAGGAGTCCCACATCGACACAATTGGCCAGGGCTCGCTCTCGCTCGAGGCGCTCGGCGTGCGCAACGACAGCGACGAGCCTACAACCACGGTCGGGCGCGATGGGTCCGTGCGCCTGACCCGCAAGCGTCTGTCCGTGGAGCGTCGCACCAGCACCGTGGAGCGGCGCCCCGCCGAGAAGCGCCTCTCCAGCGGGCCCGTGCTGAGCGCCCCCGTGTCTGCCGTGGACATCTTCTCCACGTTCAGCGACAACGACACGCGCGGGCTGTTTGAGTACGCGAGCGAGCGCCGCAACCACGAGTTTCACACAGCCTTCCCCGACCTTCTGCCGGAGGAGCGGTTGGTGGAGGACTGTCTGTGCGCTCTTTCCAAGGACATTCTCATCCAGGGTCGCTTCTACATCTCGGAGCGCCACGTGTGTTTCCTGCTGAACCTTCTCGGGTGGGTGACGCTGGTTGTGGTGCCGTTGACGCGCGTGGTGGAGGTGCAGAAGAAGCTGACGGCCGTTGTGTTTCCCAACGCCATCGTGATCCAGACCCTCCACGACCGCCACGTGTTCACGCTGTTTCTTTCGCGCGACAACACCTTTGACTTGCTCACCGACGTGTGGCAGCGCGCCATGAACGGAAGCAAGGTGGAGCGGCGGTTGCTCCTGCCGCACGCAAACGACGACGAGACGGCCCCGGGCGCGGAGGAAACAGCCGTACCGCCGGGCGACGACGACGGGTTTTCGGACTCGGCACTGGCCCTCCTGCAAAGCAGTGATCTTGCGCCAGCGCAGCCCCTGGTGATGGAACACACCCCGACCCCGTCCGGATACACGAAGCAGCCCAACGACGTGAAGATCATCGACGAGGAGGTGGCGGCCCCGCTCCCGCGCGTGCGCGACTACCTCTTTGGCGACGACGTGGGCCCGCTCCACAAGCTCATCGAGGCGCAGAAGAACCGCGACATTAGCGACATTGGCGTGTTTGCCAAGGACGCCAGCGGGAACCGCACGCGCACATACACGTACGTGAAGCCGTTGAGCGGGCCTGTTGGCCCCAAGCAGACGCGCTGCGAGGTGCTGGAACAGCTCGTGAAAGACGAGCTCGACCTGGGGGTGCAGGCGATCCAGACGACGCGCACGCCCGACGTGCCGTCAGGCGGATCGTTCAGCGTCAAGACGCGCTTCTTTCTTCTGTGGGGCGCCAACAACGGCACACACGTGCTCATCGTGACCCTGATTGAGTGGACGGGCAAGAGCTGGATCAAGGGTGCGATTGAAAGCGGGTCCATCAGCGGCCAGAAGGACGCGCTCGGTACGTTGATGCGCGAGCTCCGCGCACACGTGGCCTCCAGCTCGCCGGCGCCCAAGACGGCGGGCCTGAAGCGCAAGAAGACGGTCGAGGCGGCGCCGGAGCCCGTGGCGGAGCCGGAGCCGGAGCCGGAGCCCAAGGGCATGTTGGAGACGGTGTTGGAGACGGCTGGCGCCATGTTGCCGTTGCCGGGGCCGCCCGCAGTGCGGCCGTTTCTCGCCGTTGGCGCCGCGTGGCTTCTTGTGTGGCTCTGCTCGCTTGTGTTTGGCGCGCAGTCGGGCGTGTACACGGTGCGCGGCATGCAGCAGATCCAGGTGGGCAGCACGGTTTACAACCTTGTGCCGGCGCTCTACGACGCGCGCAACCGCGACGAGCCGCTGGTGGAGCTGGAGGCGCTGTTGTGGGACTGGGTGGTTGCGCGCGGCAGCGCCGGCACCCCCGAGACGTGGAACCCGATTGTGTTCCCCCAGGAGCCGGGGACGCCGCGGGAGCGGCTCGCGCGCCAGGAGATCCAGGAGCGCGTGCGCTTGACGCAGATGCGCTTGGAGGCGTTGCGCAGCATGTTGTGACGTCCGGCACAGTAAGCGAGTGAACATTCATTATGACCAAGGTGCCCGGAGCCGTGCGGGCCGTGTTCGAGGCGGTGCCTCTCCGGACGGTGGAGGATGTGGCGGTGGAGCTGGCGGTGGAGAAGCGCTGGTTGAGCTGGGCCGGGGACGGCGGCGCGGGCAGCGGTGCGGGCGGGAGCACGCTCGTGGTGCACGCACTCATGGAGTGGGAGGGGCTCGTGGTGCCCACCGATCCTGTGTGTCTCGCCGAGACGCTCGCCTTGTGCCGTGCCAAGGGGGTGCAGCTTGGGCCGGGAGTGCAGTCGCCGCACGCGCTTGCAGTGCTCCTGCCATGCTCGCAGTCCGACCGGCAGCTTCCGGTGGAGGTGACGGCGCGCCAGACCGTGGGCACGCAGCGGGTCATGGACATCCTGGCCGGGAGCGGTGCAGAGCGGCTTCTCGTCGAGTTGTTGCGGCTGGTGGTGGTGGACGGCTGGGTGGTGGAGATGGCGCGCGCGCCGGCGGCAGTGTTGCGGGAGGTGTACGGCGACGACTACACGCCCGCGTTCGAGGGGGTGGTGGAGCGCACGGGCTTCTGGCTCCGGCATCCGCGCCTCGTGCCAGCCGACGCGGCGGGCATGGCGGCGGCGTGGGTGCGGGGCGGTGGCGAGGCGGCGGCCGTTGTAGAGCGCGCGCGCGGCGTGATGCAGCAGTTCGAGACGCGCGCGGCGGCAGGAGTCCTCCCTGCGGCGCCCGGGCTTCTCGTGGCGGCGGTGACGGTGTGTGCGGCGCGGTTCGCTCCGGCGCTCCTCCCGGCGGATTTCCCCGCACTCCGCGCACATGCGCATCGCATCCTCCATGTTTCGTCTTGAGTTCGCCGATGCGCCCCTGATCGTGCGGGCGCACCAGAAGGACGCGTACTTCGAGAGCGAGCTTGTGGCGCGCATGCAGGAGGCGTTGGTGCCGCTTGTGGGGCAGCAGTTTGTGCACATGCATCCAGAGGAGATCCGCACCGCCGCCAAGACGCTCTATCTCGCGTTGACCACGTTGCGACGCGTGCGCACGTTGGGCGAGGAGTACGTGGACTTGGTGTACGTCTCGCGCGACGGAACGCGCATGCCCGGGCAGGGGCGGCGGTGGGGACTTGTGGCGGGCTACGCGCTCGTGCCGTACGTGCTCCGCCGCGTGCTCCGGAGCCGCAACGTGGACACGGAGTGGGTGGGCACGCTCGCGTCGCTCCACACGGCGCTCTTTTACTTCACTGCCCGGTACTACCAGGTGGCCAAGCGGGTGTGGGGGATGCGCTACGCCTTTGGCCACGCCGTGGACAAGTCGCAGTTGCAGAACGGCAACTACGAGTTGTTGGGTGGGTTGATTGTGGTGCAGATGGCTGCGCGCGCCGCGGCGGCCCTAGCCAAGCGCCGAAGCACGGCGCGCGTCTCCGCTGCGGCGGCAGCTCCGGGGCGTGTGTATGGCGTGGAGAAGGCGGACGCCGAAATCGACCTTCTGGACCCCGCACAGCTTCCGTACATCCCGGAACAGAGCCGGAGCTGCATGTTGTGTCTCGGGTACATGACGCTGCCTGCGTGTGCACCGTGTGGGCACACGTTTTGCTGGCGCTGCATCGGCGACTGGGCGCGGGAGCACCCAGAGTGCCCCTTGTGCCGCCAATGGCTCGACGAAAGCCACTTGCTCGCGTTGCGGTGAGGCATAAGACATCAGCTGATACATGACCTACTTGCGAGTGCGCTTGCGCTTGGCCACTTTGCCCGCGGCGGCGGGCTTCTTGCCGCCGCCGCGGTCTGCCTTTGCCGGCGCAATGCCCTGGGGCAACCCCGGCGCCGTGCTGTTCGTCGTGCTGCCGGCGGCGGTCTCTGCCGGGCTCTCGTCCGTCGGGACGTCTCCCCCCGGGCCCTCTGTCTCCTCAAACCGCGTGTGCTTGCCTTCAAAGTGCACCTTCGAAATGGCAGGCGCCAAGGCGCTCCGCAAAAACGCCTCCGTCTGCTCCTTGGCACGCTCCTCCGCCAGTTCGCCGCGCGCCCTGGCCTCGCGCGCCTGCGTCACACGCTCCATGTGCTTCTTGACACGTCCCAACTCCTCCATCACCGGGTGCTTGGTCGCATCCTCGCCGCCCGCCTTCATGTAAGCAAAAAACACCAGCGCCACCGTGTAGGCGTACTGGTTCAACACATCGGCGGCGTCCAACGGGTCGAGTGCCGCCACCTCCTCGTCCACCGTGCGGGCCACCGCCGGGCGGAGCGCCTCCACAAGCGCGTCGAGCGCCACATCAAGCGCCCCCGCGCACCGCTGGGCTGCCTCCAGCGAGTCCATGAAGAGCGTTTGCGTGCGACGTTGGTTTTTTCGCTGCTGCATGCCTCGCATCGACGTGCGCACCGGTGCAGCGGGAATGAGGCATGTGCCGGCGGCGGCTGCGGTGCCGGCCAGGCCGCGCGGCGCCCGGCCCGCGGCCAGCTACCGGCGAAATGCATTCCCGGGGTCCTGCGGCAAAGCAAAGACAGCCCCGGCCGGCGCCAGCCGCCCCAGCTCCGCTCTAGCGGCACGTCTTCCCGACGACTAAGTTCAGCACGCATGAGGCCCCGCATGGCGCCGCATCACCGTGCTTCGCTGTGCGTCGGGATGCGACTGACGATTGCAAGCCGCCCGTGACTCGCCTTCTTTCCCAGCACGGAGACCCTGTGTTTCTGGTGTCCCGTCTGTTGCACGCCGCACGCACACACTCTCCGCACACACGCGCACACCGCACGGCCGCGTGCCTCCGTTTCCAGCCCCTCCCGCTGATGTCTCCGCGCAACCTGTATCCCGAGCGCGTGTTGGTGGACGCGAGCCACATGCTGGCGAGTGAGATTGGCTCCGTGGAGGCCGAACTCGCAACACAGTACCACGTGCAGTCCCTCGCGTTTATCCGGCGGCGCATTCCCGAGTTGGACGAGATGGTGCGCCAGGTGGACGCCACGATCGCAGAGTGGGCGGAGCGACGCGAGCGCCTCTGGCGCGACACGCGGCGTCTCCGCGGACAGACGGCGGCGATGCGCGGTGCAAATAGGCCGCCGTCGCTCGACGCCATGCTGCAGCTTGTGGCCCAGGCGCCAGAGCCTCTGTTCCCCGAGTGCGAGGTGTTCCAGCAGGCGTGGCGGGCGCAGCAGCGGCGCACCAAGCGCGCGCAGCGCGAGATGCTTCTGCGGCTCCGGCTCCGCGCCGGAAATGCCGAGCAGCAGTGCCGGGCCAACCGCTGGTTGGTGTGGCAGCAGTACTTGCAGGAGCAACAGCGCGCCCGCGAGGGCATGGTGCGGGCGGCGCAGCACGAGGTGAGCGCGTTGGAGCGCGAGTACTACGAGAGGGTTGAGCCGCAGGCTGAAGAGGCAGCAGAGGAGGCCGCCGCCCGCGCGGACGGACCCGGAAGTGCCGCGGCCGCCGATGGTGCCGGCCACGCCGACGCGGCTGCCGCCGGTGCCACTGGTGCCGCCGATGCGGCGCCCCCGCCAGATACCCTCGGGTTGGACCTACTTGCGGAGGCCGTTGCCGCGGCACGGCCGCTGTCCGACACCGTGGAGTAGCCCCGCGCCACTAGATAACGCCACACGCCCGAAAAAGAGCGCCACCGCGCCGACGCCATCGGCAACAAGCCGCGCCGATTTGGTGAGCTCATCGCCACCTTCTCCTTAACCCATGCTGGAGCAGACGGACACGTTCCTTGCGGTGACGAATCTGCTGGACGCGGCGGTGGCGCAGCTGTTTCTCGAGATGGCGGGCGGCGACTTGGAGACGGCGGTGGCGTTGTTCTACGAGCACGGCGGCGCCGCGGCAGGACTGAACACGGGGACGGCGCTGCCGGCAGTGGACGACGCCGCATTCGCCGAGCTGCTCCAGCGCGAGCAGTACCAGCAGCCGGAGGTGCGGGAGGCAGACCGCAATGCCCACTTTCACGACACGTTGGTGGAAGGGTTTGGGCCGGTGGGCGGCGGGATGGGGATGTTTGGTGGGAGCCGGGCGTTCCAGGGCCGGGCTCCGCGTGGGGTGTTCAACCAGATCGAGCAGCTCGAGAGCGAGGAGGACGTTCTGGAGGACGAGGACGAGGACTTTGAGGATGCCCGGGAGGAGACACGGCTGCCGGAGCAGCGGGACTCGCAGCGGGACCACCGGCAGCGGCTTGCGGAGTTGTTCCGGCCGCCGTTTGACATCATGCTGCGCATCACGCTCGACCATGCCCGGCGCTTGGGGCAGGAGTTGCAGCAGTGGGTGCTTGTGAACATCCAGGACACGCTGGACTTCCGGTGTCAGGTGTTGAACCGCGATCTCTGGCGCGACAAGCGCGTGAAGCAGCTCGTCCAGGACAAGTTCGTCTTTTTGCAGTATGCGGCCGACGCACCGGTGGCGGCAGACTACACGCGCTTCTACCCGTTCACAGACTACCCGCACATTGCCATCTTGGACCCGTTGACGGGGGAGCGGCTCAAGATGTGGCTGGAGGTGCCACTGGTGCAGGAGTGGGTCGAGGAGACGGAGGAGTTTGTGGAGCGGTACACGATTGGCGGCGCGAACCCCGTGGTGGTGCACACGAAGCGTGTGGACCCGGCCTCGTTGACGGAGGAGCAGCAGATGGAGATGGCGATGCGGCAGCTGATGGGCGAGAACATTGGGGGCCAGGACGGCGTGGTCGAGGTGGGCAAGAGCGCGGTGGCGCCGATCGAGATCGAGACGGACGAGGACGAGGCCCCGGCGGCTGCGCCGGCCACGCCTCCCGCGGCCGTGGACGAGTTCGCGGCAATCGAGGCGATTGACCATCCCGAGCCGGCTGCGGGCCCCTCAACCACTCGGATCCAGATCCGCTCCGGCGACGGCACGCGCGTGGTGCGGCGGTTTGCGGTGGACGCACCGGTGCGCCAGGTGTACGAGGTGGCCAAGGCGGTGTTCCCGGCGGTGTCGGGCGGGCAGCGGTTCACGCTCACGGCCGTGCGCGCAAACTTGTGGGACCAGCGCGAGGCGTCCATCCAGGACGCGGGGTTGAAGAACGCCAGCGTGAACTTGGAGGTGGACTAGCAGGCCGCAACACTCTGCATGTTGTAGTTACCCGGATTCATCTCATCGCCAACTTTTTTTCTTGTCGCCGTGTGAGTCGCCATGTCCAAGTCGCGCTACTACCTCGAACAGACGGTGCCCGAGCTCGAGGACCTCAAGCGCAAGGGCTTGTTTGACAAGCCGGAGCTCACGATGGTGATGCGGCGGCGCACGGACTTTGAGCACCGGATCGGGCTGCGGGGCGCGCGTGCACGCGACTTTCTCCGGTACGCCGAGTTCGAGAGCAACCTCGAGTTGCTCCGCAAGAAGCGGTGGGCGCGGTTGAGCAGCGCGGGCGAGCTCGACACGAAGCCGCTGGTGCTGGACTGGGCGGGGCCGCGCCGGATCCTTTTTGTGTACGAGCGCGCGACCAACCGGTTTCCCGGCGACATGGCCATCTGGGGCGCGTATCTCCGGTACGCGCGGGCGCAGGGGGCGGTGAAGGTGGTGTACAAGGCGTACACGCGGTTGTTGCAGCTCCAGCCGACAAACGTGGATGCGTGGATCAGCGCGGGCAAGTACGAGTTCGAGGACCATGCGAACGCGCTGGGCGCGCGGACGTTGCTCCAGCGCGGGTTGCGGTTCAACCCGGACGCAGTGGAGTTGTGGTTGGCGTATGCGCAGTTGGAGTTGGCGTACGTGTGCAAGTTGTTGCAGCGGCGGGCGGTGTTGGGGTTGTTGACGGAGCAGCAGCAGCGGGACGCGGAGCCCAAGGCACAGGACGAGGACGGGGTGACGCTTCCGAGCGTTATTTCTGCGGGCGATCTCAACGACGAGTTGACGCGGCTTCCCGATGCCGACATGAACATGCTCGGGAACCCGGAGACGAACCCGGCGTTGCGGGGGCAGGTTGCGTTGACGATCTACGACGTGTGCATGCAGCTGGTGCTGCGGGCGCAGCCGCAGGATGAGTTTGGGGGCAACCGCGTGGCCAAGGCGTGTCTCGACGTGCTGCGGCGGTTTCTCGCGTTGTTCGACCGTTTCGACGACTTGGACCGCGTGTTCTTGTGTGGGCACGTGGTGAGCGCGTTCCAGCAGCGGTTCCCGGAGAGCGTGGAGGGGATGGTGTGGGACACAACGCTCCCGGTGCGGCACGTGGCGTGGGCCGACGCGGCGTTCGTGCTGGCGCTCCAGCAGACGGTGAACAAGGCCAAGGCATACGGCGGGAAGGGCGCGCCTGCTGGGTTCCGCGAGGCGGTGGTGGAGTATCTCACGGAGCGGTTCTTGCGCGCGGAGGACGGGCCCGAGGGCAAGGTGCGCGCGCTAGTGGAGGGCATTGTCCGGCGTGTGTAGGGCGCGGAACCGGCGCCAGGGTCTGGAACCGGCCTGCATAGAATGACCTGCACACACGCTCCTGCAACACGCTCCTGCACACACGCTCCTGCGCCATCGCCCACGCACACACCTCCATCTTCCCATGCTGGGCAAGTTCCACTGCGACGTGTGCCTGCTGGACTGCACGAACCGCGTGCGCATCCGCTGTGCCGAGTGCGAGGAGTACGATCTCTGCGTGCCGTGCTTCAGCACCGGGTCGGCGACCAATGCGCACAAGCCGTACCACGCGTACCGCGTGATCGAAACACACGTGTACCCGGTCTTTGACGCCGAGTGGGGCGCCGACGAGGAGTTGGCGTTGGTGGAGGGATGCACCAAGCTCGGGCTTGGCAACTGGCAGGACATTGCCGACCACGTGGGGAGCCGCGCCAAGGAAGAGGTGGCGGAGCACTACACAAAGGTGTATCTCGAGTCACCACAGTACCCGCTTCCCGAGACAGAAAAGGAGTTTCCGGGCATCACGCCGGAGGTGTTTGCGGGGCGGCGGCAGGAGCGCATTGCGGCGTACGAGAGGGACAAGAAGCTGGCGGTGTTGCCGCCCAAGCCCAAGCCGTTGCTGTCGGTGCCGCTCTGCCACGAGATCCAGGGCTACATGCCGGGGCGGTTGGAGTTTGAGCACGAGGTGGAGGACGAGGCCGAGATGACCGTGAAGGACATGGTGTTTGACCCGGACGACCTGGTGGCGGATACGCAGTTGAAGGTGGCGGTGTTGGACATTTACAACAGCCGGCTCACGACGCGGGCAGAGCGCAAGCGCATCATGCTCAACAACCACATGATGGACTACCGCAAGAACATGGCGGTGGACAAGCGGCGCTCGAAGGAGGAAAAGGAGCTCCTCAAGAAGATCGACGCGTATGTGCGGTTGATGCCGCCGGGTGACTTTGATGACTTTACGCGCGACATGCTCATGGAGCTCCGGTGCCGGATGCGCATCCAGCAGCTCCAGCTGTGGCGGCGGCACGGAGTCAAGACGCTCGAGGGCGGTGCCAAGTACGAGAAGGACAAGATCGTCCGTGCAAGTGCGTTGCAGCGGTTTGGCTTGGGCATGTCGCGGCACACGGCCAACAGCGCCGGGTCCAGTGGCGGCCGCGGCCGCACCGCGACCCCGCAGCCAGAGCCGCTGCGGCCGCCCAAGAAGCTTCTGCAGCCGTTGGACATTCTGGGCGCGGCGCAGTTTGAGTTGTTGTCGCAAGAGGAGAAGGTGCTCTGTGCCAATCTCCGGATGTTGCCCAAGCCGTATCTTGCAATCAAGCTGCAGCTCATGCGGGACGCGGCGCGCGCAGACGGCGTGTTGCGGAAGAAGGACGTGCGGCAGGGGCTCAAGATCGACGTGAACAAGGCGAGCAAGATCTTTGAGTTCTTTGTGACGCAGGGGTGGGTCACGGCGGGGTAGCCCGCGGGCCACGGCCGGATAGCCCGCGGGCCTCGGGCCACGGGCAGCGGCGTGCGGCGGCGAGCGGCGGCGGGCAGCGGCAAGCGGCGGACCCTGCGATATCTGCCCTGTTTTACATCACGTGCTGTGCGCGTGACCACGAGGGTAGAAAAACGCGTCACACACCCGCACACCCCGCAGAGCACCTTTTTTCACTGCCGCGAAAAACCACTCCCTCTCCCCAACCACTACTTCTACCATGGGTCGCGTTAGAACCAAGACGGTCAAGAGAGCCTCCAAGGTGCTCATCGAGCGCTACTACCCCAAGCTCACGCTCGACTTCGAGACCAACAAGCGCCTCACCTCTGAGATTGCTGTGATCCAGTCCAAGCGTCTCCGCAACAAGATTGCCGGCTACACCACCCACTTGATGAAGCGCATCCAGAAGGGCCCTGTCCGCGGCATCTCCTTCAAGTTGCAGGAGGAGGAGCGTGAGCGCAAGGACCAGTACGTTCCCGAGGTGTCTGCCTTGGACCTCTCCCACACCAAGGGCCAGCTCGAGTTGGACGAGGCCACCGCCGACTTGGTCAAGTCCCTCGGCTTCAAGCTCCCCGTCCAGGTGGTGCCTGTGTCTGCCCAGCGCGGCCCCGCCCGTCGCTTCGCCAAGCGCGCTTAGGAGAGCCGGGTGGCGCTGCCGCTCGCTGTATAGTGAAGAAACACCAAGACAAGTCTACCCTTGTGTTGCCTATGCGGTCTTCCCGGCAGCGGCCGCGGCGGTCGCCTCGATCTCGCGGTGCTCGCGTTCCTCGCGGTCGTCCGCCGGGTCCACCTTGAACACCTTGTCCGGATTCATGATCCGCTTCGGGTCCAACGCCATCTTGAGCCGCCGCATCAAGTCCACGCTCGTCTCCCCCAACTCCTCCACCAAGAGCCCCCGCTTGCCGATGCCCACGCCGTGCTCGCCCAGCACCGTGCCCTCGTTGTCGATCGCGCGCTTAGTCATCCGCGCAACCACCTCCGCCGCCCGTGCGTGCTCCTGCGGCGGGAAGATCACCAGCGCGTGGATGTTCGCGTCGCCCATGTGCGCCACGATCGTCGTGTGGAAGCCGTTGCTCTCGATGTCCTCCGCGGTCTCCCGGATCACCTGCGGGAGCCGCAGCACCGGCACGCACACATCTGTCGGCCACAACTGCATGTCCGGGTGGATGCTCTTGGCGTAGTCCATGCTCAGCCAGAGCCCGTGCCTCCGCGCACTCCACAACTCCTCCAGCTCCTCCTGCAGCCGCGCCACCTCGTAGTTGAACCCGCCGTTTGCGCCCGCGATCCGCTTGATCTCTCTCAGCACCTCGTCCACGTGTGTCTTCGACCCGCCGATCTTGAACACAAGCATGTGGTGCTCCGCCCACCGCCGCTTCGTCATGCCTGCGCGGTTGATCACCGCCATCTGCCGCTCGTCCATGAGCTCGATCGCGTTCGCCTGCACGCCGTCCCGAAACATGTTCAGCACGCACGACGCTGCCTGCTCGAGCGTGTTGAAGTTGGCCACCGCCACAATCTCGTGCGCCGGCCGCACATGGAGCCGCACCGTTACCTCCGTGATCACCCCAAGCGTTCCCTCCAGCCCCACAAACAAGCCCGTGAGGTTGTATCCCGCCGACAGCTTGCGCGGCCGGTTGCGTGTCTTGACAACCGTGCCGTCCGCCAACACCACCGTCAACGCAAGCGTGTTGTCACGCATCGTGCCGTAGCGATACGCGTTCGTGCCCGAGCACAGTGTCGCCGCCATGCCGCCGATCCGCGCGCCGGGGCCCGGGTCGGGGCCGAACATGAGCCCGTGTGGCTCGAGGTATTCGTTCAAGTCCTGCCAGCCCACGCCCGGCTGCAACACTGCATCGAGGTCGTCGGCATGGAGCGCGAGCACCTTGTCCATGCGGGAGAGGTCGATGCACACGCTCGGCCGCGTGGGGATAAAGTGGCCCTCGATCGACGTGGCTCCCAGGAGCGGCACCACCGGCATCTCAAAGTGGTGGCACGCCTGGAGCACCTTCAGCACCTCTTCCGTCGACGCAGGGTACACCACGCACACGGGCGACTCGCTGGGGAGCGCCTTGTGGAACGAGTACCCGTTGTCGGTGTGGCTCTCAAGCTCGCCGGGCAGCGTCGTCACGTTCTCGTCGCCCACCGCCTCCCGGATGAGCCGGAGGCAGGACGACTCCATCCACGAGGGCGTGTACGAGGGCGGGCGGAGGTCCAGAAGCGGCGTCGTGGACAGGAGCGGGAACTGGTTGTTGGGCGGGTTGTACTCGCGGCGCTTGTTGGCAAGAGTGAACCCGACGGCGCCGCTGAAGAGACACAAAAACGCGAGGAACTGCACCATGAGCCGCCGGTCGGCCGGCGTGGACTCGAGCGCAAGAGGCGCCGGCTGCGCAGGCGGCTTGGGCTCCAGGGGCGCCACAGGCAGCGGCCTCGGCTTCGTCGCATTGAGCCGCACAAAAACAGCGGCGCGGGCCCGCGGGGCAGCACGGCCCCAGGCAGACACACCCACGGCCCGGCCCAGCCCAATCCACCGAGAAAACATTGCAGGAGAGAGGTGCGAGCCCAGGGACGTCCGGCTCGCGTTGCCCGATCCGGCGCGTGTTGCGATAGGCCATCGGCGCCATTGCCGGATGCGGTGCGAAGAGCGTATGTACTATTCGGGCGGGGGTGGCCGGACGGGCTACTCCTCGCCAATGTCCTCGTTCCAGTCGGCGGGGCGCTCCTTGATGAAGCGCGCCATCAACGCCGTGCAGCGCTCGTCCGCCAAGTTCACCACCTCCACGCCCTTGGCCCTCAACCAGTCCTCAGCGCCCACAAAGTTCTTGTTCTCGCCCATCACCACGCGGTTGATGCCGTACAACAAGCACGCGCCGGTGCACATGCTGCACGGCAGGAGCGTGGTGTACATGGTGGCGCCCTTGTAGGCAACCGCGGGCAACCGCCCGGCCTTTTCCAAGGCACACGTCTCGCCGTGCAACGTCGCCAGGCCCTTCTGGAGGCGCAAGTTGCGGCCCGTGGCCAACACGGTGCCGTCGGCCGCCACCAACGCGGCGCCAATCGGGATGCCGCCCTCGGCATAGCCCGCCTCTGCCTCCTTGTACGCAAGTGCCAAGCCCTCGGCGTCGTTCATGGAAAAAAGAGCGTGTATTCCGTGCACTACGCGGCCGCTGCCGCCTTCAGCGCCGCCTGGGCCGCCGGCAGCATCCCCGGGAACACCAACTCGGCGTAGCACAAGCTCAACAGGAGAAGGCCAAACGCCACCTTGAGAAGCGGCGGGCTCAGCGTGTCGTTCGCCGGCCGGTGCGCCGGCTCGTTGAGCCACGCCTGCACCGCGAGAAAGAGCGCCACCCACAGCACCGCCTTGTTGCGGAGAAACATGGCCGCCATCGGAAGCGTGTTCGAGATCGGGCCCGCCACGTCCGTGCGGCTGCTGGCGGGCGTGTGCACAAACTTCACGGCGGCCTCGGGGCGCTTGTACTTCGGGGGCATGGCGAAAGGGCGGGTGGAGATGGACGCACAACGCACGGCGAATTATGTTTCCGCGAGCCACGGCCCACGCGCGCGCCGGCCTCCGGGCACGCCCCGCGCGCTGCCCGCCGCGCGCCCGGCGCGCTCTGCACACGCTGCTGCTGCCGGCGGAGACGGCGCACTTTGACGCGCTTGCGGCGCTGTGGTGGGACGTCGCGGGTCCGCAGCGCATCCTCCACAAGATGAACCTCCTCCGCATGGACTACATCCACGAGGTGGTGCGCGGCGGGATGCGCCTCGACACGCCGTTGGCACCCGGCGGCGTGCCCGACGACGTGTATGTGCCGTGCTACAGCACGCAGTTGCTTCCGGCGCCCGTGCGGGACAACGTCGAGCGCGAGATTGCGCTCAAGCGCGACTGGATGATGGGGCAGGTGGCGTGGCGTGCGCTCGACGTCGGCTGCGGCGGCGGCATCCTCGCAGAGCTGATGGCGCGGCAGCCGTGGGTGCTGCACGTGACGGGCATTGATCTTCTGAGCGAGGTGTTGGGCGCCGCGCGCGCCCACGCGGCGCGGGATCCGGCGCTCGCGGCCAAGCTCGAGTACCGCCAGGCCACCGTCGACGCGGTCGAGGCGCCTGCGTTTGACATGGTCACCATGTTTGAGGTGCTCGAGCACGTCGACTACCCGGCAGAGGTTCTCGCGGCCGCCATGGCTCGCGTGCGGCCCGGCGGGTGGCTCTTTCTCCTGACCATCAACCGCGACTTTGTGAGCTGGTTCACCACCATCGCCATGGGCGAGCATGTGTTGCGCATCGTGCCCGTGGGCACGCACCTGTACGACAAGTACATCGACGCGGCCGAGGTCCGCGAGTGGGTACGCGGACACGGCGGCTGGGAGGTGGTGTCGGCCCGCGGCTGCATCTACCTCCCGTTGAAGGGGTGGGTCTTTACCCCGCGCGAGCATGTCGGCAACTACATGATGGCATTGCGCCGGGCGCCGGAGCAGGGCCCGCCGTCTACTCCGTCTTGAGCATCTGCCCGGGCTCCTCCGCCACCTCCCCGGTGGGCGCGTCCTTCAACCCCTCCTGTAAGTAGCTGGGAATCTCGCCTTCCTCCATTGCCTCGGGCTCCCAGTCGCCCAACGCCTCGAGCTCGGCGTCCAACTCGCCCTCGCTCACGTCCTCGGGCACGCTGTAGCTCAAGCTCAAGCTCTCTTGGAGGTCGTTGCTCTGTTCGATCAAGTCCAACATCTCGTCCTGGAGCCGCTCGATCTTGTCCACGTCCATCTTGCCGTACGTGCGCTTTAACTCCCGGTTGGCCGTCTTCATCGCGTCCACCGTCACCATGGTGTTCTTCAAGTTGTCGGTTGTCATCTGTGCCTGCTGCATGTTCCACAGCTGTGCCTCGAGCTGGTCCTTCTGCGCCTCGAGCTGCTTGCGTTGCCGCAACGCCTTCATGGCCTTCTGGCGGATGGCGTTCTTGCCCGGGCCGTCGCGCATCTTCAGCATCCGCTGCTGGTAGCCCTGGAGCTCCGTGTTGAGCTTCGAAAGCTTGGCGTCCACCGACCCCACCCGCTCGTCGATCAGCCCGATCGCGTCGTTGAGCGTCACCTTGGGCGTCGCGTCCTTCTTGCCGAACAAGCGGTTCATGTGGCGATGAGCCCAAAATCCCGTCTTCTTTTCCATGGTTGTGCACAACCCCAACAACTGGCACTGGATCGACAAGAACTGCTTGGCGTGGGCGCGCGAGTGGATGGGTGGCGACGTCGTCGTGTATGAGCAGGGTCCGGACGCCGTGACGGTGCGCGCGGGGCAGGTGTCGGGCGACTGCGACGTCACCCAGCGTAAGGGCAAGGTGCGGTGCATGTTCGACATGCGTGTGGAGTTGGTGGTGAGCGGGACGCGTGGCGAGGCGCCCGTGAGCGTGGACGTTGTGCTCCCAGAGTTTGTGCACGACCAGGACGAGGATGAGTACGTGTTTGAGGTGAAGGGCGGCGACAGCGCGTGGGTGAGACTGGTGGTGCTTCCGTTGGTTGTGGCGCGGTTGATGCAGTTCCAGGGCGAGTTGATCCTGGCGCACGAGCAGGAGGTGAAGCATACGGGGGCGTAGATGTGTATAGATCAGGCGGCGGCGTCCATGTCGACGTCTGCTGCGTCCGAAGTGGATGCCGTGTTCGCTTCTGTGGGTGTGTCCTCCTCGCCGCCATCCTCGCCGCCATCCCCGCCGTCATCCCCACCGTCCTCCTCTCCGTCCTCCTCCCCGTCCTCCTCCCCGTCCTCCCCACCGTCCTCCTCCTCACCCGCACCCGCACCTCCATCCCCCTTCGTCCGCGGAAGCTCAAACCCCTCGGGCACGCCTTTCGCCACACCGCCACCCACCAACCCCACATACAACCCCTTCGGAATCTCCTCCCCACCAAGGTCCACCCACCCATATCCCCCATCCTGGATCTCCTGGATCACACGGTACTCCTCCACCAGGTTGTACGGAATCCCCGTCCGCGGATCAAAGTACACCGCCGGAACACCCGCCACAAAGCACCGCTTTTTGGTGCCGTTCCCAAACACCATGCCGGTGGGTGCCGGCGTGTCAATCACCGGCCGGAACTCCTCCTCGTTATCACTGAGAGCCAACGTGTGCACGGCCTGGTCTGTATCACCAAACCGCGGCAACAGCGCAAGCTGCTCAAACTCCTTGCCGTACACCTCCTTGTACGGCCGGAACAAGTTCTCGATGTCGCTGCGCGCCGTGTGCAGGTGCGCCAGCACCCGGAGAACCGCCTCCATCCGCACGCTCTTGGGCGTCGGCACCGCCTGGTTGCCAAAGAGAATCGCCTTCAACCCGTTCGGCGTGTCCACGTTCAGAGCCCGGTCAAACTCTCGGAGAGTGTAGTAGTTGCGTGTCACCTTTCGAAGCGGACCTTCGAGCGGGCCCCCCTCCTCGGGCACCGGAGCCTCCTCCGCCGTGGGCGCCGCAGGCTCGGGCTCCTCGTCGCCCTTGCGCTTGCGCCCCCGTTTTGGCTTGCGCTCACGCTCTCGGAGTTCCCGCTCCCGCTCCCGCTCGGCGGCCTCCTCCTCCAACAGCACCAACTCGCACCGCAGCACCCAGGTGACAATGTTCTTGGTCAAGCGGCGCAACACCTGCAGCTGCCGCATGCGCTCCTTGCGCACGAGCTCCTGCTCCTGGAACGCCACGAGCAGCTTGCGATTGCGCACCTCGGTCTCCACCGCCTCGGCAAGTCGCTCCTCCTGGGTGAGCTCCACCATAGCCTCGGCCCGTGCTGCCGCCTGCCGCTCGTACATCGCTGCGTGCTTCTGTCGCTGGAGCTCACCCTCCCGGAGCCGCTCCACAACGTCGAGCTTGTTCTGGATCGCGGCAGCCCGCCGCAGCACGCGTCGTGCCTCGGAGAGAAGCGCATTGGGGTCGACAGCCGACGTGCTGCGCGAGCTCTTGGTGGCCGGCTTGGGGGAGTGTGTCGTGATCTTGGGAGGCACAAACCCTCTTTTGCGTGCGGGCTTTGATGCAGCCGCGAGCTCGCGCTCGCCCTCGTCCGAGTCGGAGGAGGAAGAGTCGGAGGAGTCGGTGAGATAGTCGTCGGCGTCGACGGGCGCGTCGGGGCCGGCAGGACTGGCCGTGTGTTCCCGGGGAGTTGCGCCCCCATCCTTGTCGTCTCCTCCTTCGTCCCCCTCTCCCTCTTCGTCGTCCCCCTCTTCCTCTTCCTCCGCCTCGCTGCTGCTCGTGCTCTCCGCAAAGCTCTCGTCCTCGCCCGCCTCCTCAAACAACAACCGCACATTCTCGTCGTCCTCGCTCCACCCGCGGCGCTGTGCCACACCCTCCTCCTCCTCCTGGATCAACGCCTGGAGCCGCAGCCCCGCGTTGCGCCGCCGCTGGCGCGTGTTCACCAACAAGTCCGCGTCCATCGAGTGTTATTATGCACGCATCGTCATTTACACCGTATATGCTTGTGGGCGCGCGCCGGCCCACAACGCCAACACGGCGCACAGCCCGACTCACGCCAACATGCTAAGAATCACGTTCCACACCACGTTCGCACAGCAGTTCACGGGGAACACCATCGCGTCCGGGAGGATGAAGAAGCAGAACACGGACACAAACGGCCAGAACGAGTAGCTGTACATCATGGAGCGCGGATAGTGCGTCCGCAACAACGGCCCAAGCGGAAGGTCGTCCCACACGCTGTGCCACACGACAAACATCATCTGCGACACGGGGCTCATGAGAAGCTGGTCCACCACGACACACAAAAAGTCGTTGTCGGCGAGGCTCAGCTCCTGGAGCGCCGCGAGATACAAGGTCGTGATCGCGGCGTTGATGGCGCCCCACACGGCGAACTTGGCAAGGCGCAGCGGCACGAGCCTCGTGGGCCGGGCGAAAAAGGTCTGGCTCATCAGCTGCGCAAGCGCCGCCAGCGCCAGCCCGAGGAGCACCGGCGCAAGGAGCCTCCGCGGCACGGCGCGCCCCCATGCGCCGGCGTTTAGCGCGTCGTAGTGGAGGTACGTCGCCGCACACACGGCAAGCTCCCCCGCGAGCACGAGATAGAGCCGCGTCATCTCCTGTGCGTGGCTGTGGCGCGCCGGTCGGAGCTCCGGCGCGTGCTTCTCCGCGTCGTTCATGTCGCGTGTTCGGAGATGTGCACAGAGATGCGGCGCTGCAGCTATCGCAATCCCACCGGCCCGAGTGTTTCCGCAGCCCGCCGCAGCCCTGCCGTGAGCGCTCCTCCTCCTCGATGTCCTCCGACTACATCACGCCGCACGAGGCGGCGTTGGCGGTGGTGGCCACGGGCATGAAGAAGGCCCGCCTCTTCCCCGACGTGCTTGTGGCGCTGCTGTTCATGGGCGGCGTTCTCTTCACCACGGGCGGCATGCTCTACGTGTTGGTTGAGGGCGAGCTGGAGGGCTTGTTCGCCAACAACCCCTCCGTGGCGCGGCTCCTCCAGGGCGCGCTCTACCCCACAGGCCTCTTTTTCGTGGTGATGATGGGCGTCGAGTTGTACAACGCCAACACCTTCTACCTCACGGTGGCCTGGCTCCGTGGCGGCGTGCATCCGCTAGACATCGCCATCAACTGGGTCGTCAGCTACACCTTCAACCTCATTGGCACCATCTTCGTGTGCTACATCTGGGTCAAGTTCAGCGGCGTCGGCACCACCGACACATACGTCGCCGGCAGCATCAGCACCACGCTTGCCAAGTGCGACCAGCCCTTCCACCACACCTTGATCCGCGCCATTGTCGGCAACTTCTACGTGGCGCTTGGGCTCTACGTGCTGCTCTTTGCCCGGCCCATCCACGTGCGCTTCCTTGCCTTGTGGCTCCCGATCTTTGTGTTTGTTCTGCTCGGCTTCACTCACACCATTGCCGACATGTACTTGGTGTTGATGGGCATCATCAACGGCGCGCCGGTGGGGGTGGGCACTGCTGCGTGGAAGGTGTTGCTCCCGGGCGCGCTTGGCAACGGCATCGGTGGCTGTGCCTTTGGGCTCTGTTTCCCCTACTACTTCCACTTGCTAGTTGTCGAGCGCGACGCGCGGCGGTTGAACCTTCCCGAGTACGAAGAGCGTGATGAGCAGCCAGAGCTCGGCGTCGACAGCCGCGTGGTGCGCCAGAAGGTGGGCGAGGTCGACAACGGCGACGAAGGACCGTTTGCTCCCGAGAACGGAGACGAGGACGAGGACGGCGACGGCGACGGCGCCGGGGACGGGGAGGACGACGAGGAACCCGTGCCGTTGATTGACGACGACTTGGACTCGCTCGATCTGCTGGCGATTGGACCCACAGAGCCCGTGCGCCGGCTCCTGAGCACCTTGCGGCGCGCCTCCACCGGGCGCTCGGTGCTGTCGCGCCGCACCACCGCCACCCTCCGGCGCCGCTTCCGCTCGCCCGCGGGCGTTTTCCCCGTTCTCGGCATGGGCGCGCCCATGCGCAAGGAACGCACGCTTGCGGTGGGGCTGCTCCAGCCCCACTCGGAGGAGGAGCCCGGCGGCGTGCAGCCCGGCGGCGTGCAGCTCGGCGGCCAGCTCATGCGCGCCTTCTCGCGGCGCGGCTCCAGCGGGACCCGCTCCCTGCGGGACCTGGGCGACCTTGAAAAGGGCCCCGCCCCGAGCCGCGCCACGCCGCCCCCGTAGCCCGCGCCGTCCGCGCCGCCCCCATAGCCCGCGTCGCCCGCACACGTGACGCATCGCGCGAATCCGACGCGCAGCGACGCGTCGTGCCATCACAACAGACGCCTCCTCCATGAAGTACCCGGCGTTGACGACGCGCGGGAAGCCGCTCCCGCCGAGCGAGCTCCTCCCGAGCCTTGTGGCCATCTCCGCTGACCTCTCCACGCTCGACCAGGACTCGTTCGACCGCCGCGGCGTTGCGCGCATCCAGGACGCGGTGGCGCTGCCGGCGCTTGCCCGCCACTCCCACCACGGCGTGCTGGCCCACGCGTGCTGCTGTGTCGCCGACGTGCTCCGCTTGCACGCGCCCGACGCGCCCTATTCTGCCGAACAGCTCTCCCACATCTTCAAGGCGTTTGCTGCCCAGTTCAGGCGGCTCGCCGACCCCGACAACGAGTACTACCCGCAGCAGGTGTATCTTCTCAAGCTGCTTGCCGAGGTGCGCTCCATCACGCTCCTCGCAGAGCTCCCTGGAGCCGACGCACACATCGACCGCATGTTTGCGTTGATGTACCTGCTTGCGCCGCAGCTCCTGCCCAAGCTCCAGCCGCTTGCTGCCGACATGCTCGCCGAGATCATCGCCGAGGCCGAGCACGTTCCCGCTAAGGCGCTCCAGCTTGTGTTGCGCCAGTTGGGTGCGGCGCCGACCGTGGCAGGCCTTCCCAACGCAGGCCACGCCTTCAGCATGGCCGTGTGCCTGGCCAGCCCCGACCGCATGCTGCGCCAGGTGGCCCAGTACTTTGCCGAGACGGTCGCGAGCGCGACCGAGGACGGCGAAATGAAGGAGGGCGCGGCGGCCGCTGCCACCATGGCCAAGCTCCACGCCACCGCCGTGCACATCTGGCAGCACGCGCCGCCGCTCATGGCGTCTGCGATGGGGCTCGTCGACAACGAGCTCGGTGCGGAGGACCCCACCATCCGCCAGCTCGCCACCCAGACCATTGGCAACATGGTGGAGACCGAGCACCGGGCGCGCTTGCTGACGCACCACCCGGCCACCTACGCCCAATGGGTGCGCAAGCACCGCGACGTGGCAGCGGCGGTGCGTGCGGAGTGGGTGGCCCACGCCGTGCGCATCGTGCTTGCAGGCGGCACCGAGTCGGCGGGTGGTGCCGGGTTGGCGGACGAGATCAGCACATGTCTCGTGGACGCGGCGGAGGCGGTACGCGCTGCCGCTTGTCGAGAGATTGCAAGCGCAAACGGCGACGCGATCGCGGCGCTTCCCGCGGCCCTCCTCGGCCGGCTTCTTGAGCTCACACGCGAACGCCACGCAAGCGTTCGCCGCGCCTGCATCGACGCCTTGGGGAAGGCGTATGCGGCGCGCCTGGACGCCGTGCCGCTGTACCCCTCACAGCTTCTTCTGCTTGTGTACATCAATGATGCGGAGGTGACGGCCGCCGCCGACACGGCGTGGTGCACGTTCGTGATGCCCGTGGAGCGCGATGATACCATCCGGGCGGCGCGACTCGCTGCAGTCCTCCAGGCGTTGACGCCGCGAGCGTGGGACGCGTGGGACGCGCTTGTGCGTCGGCAGCGCCAGATGCTGAACGCGGTCGTGCAGCTCGTGGAGGCCGCTGTGAGCAACACCCAGGACCATGTGGAGGCGGTGGTCGAGTGGTTGGCACGGGCAATGCCAGACCCGGTGGCGGCTGCGGCGGTGTTGCACGCGGTCGCCAAGACCGGCCGCTCGCGCTGGACCACGCTTCTTGTCAAGGCGGTGGACGACGTGCTGTATGCCACCGCGACGGCCGCGGCTGCGGAGGTGTTGGCGCGGGACACGCGGGAGTTGGGTGCTGGCGCTGGCGCTGTTCTCACGCTTCTTCTCAACCGCGCGGCGCCCTTGTTCTACAACCGCAGCACTGTCGCGCCTCTTGTGCCGGCCGGCGGGCGTCTCCTTGTGCACATGGGTCACACGGCCCCAAGTCTTCTCGAGAACCAGCCGGCGATTGTCGAGTGGATCTCCCTGATGGAGCCGCTTGCATTGGAGTGCGGCAGCTGTGTTCCTGGGCTTGAGCTTTCTGCCGGGGTTGTTGCTGAGCTCGAGCAGCTTGCCGTTGGCGGGCCGCCGGAGCAGGCACGGTTTGCGGCGCGGCTCGTGGCGCCCGGCAGTGCGCGGTGGTTGGTGAAGCAGGCGGTGCCGGTGGACACGGACTCGCCGCACCTCGCGGCATGCCTCGATGCGTTGGCCGAAGTTTGCACCAGCAACTACGAGGCGGTGCGTCTGGCGAGCAGCGATGCAGCCGACACCGTTATGCGGGTGGTGTTGATGGGCCCCACCGTGTACGATGAGGCGGTGGTTGCGGCGGGCGTCCGCTTCCTTGTTCGCCGCGCGCTCGCAGACTATGGAGCCATTGGCGACACGGTCCGCCTTCTCCACACAGCACTCCACGCCCAGGGCGAACTTCGGCAGGCCGGGGCCACGCCCGCGGCGGCGCGCGACCATCTCTGTCTCGAGGCAGGACTTGGCTTGTTGGCGCTCGCGGAGCGCCATGCCGACGTGTTCACGCCGACCGTGCTTTCGCGCATGGGCGCTTTTGCAGCCGTGTCGCAGCCTTTCGTGCGGCGGCTCCAGCAGCTCGTGGGCACGCAGCAGATCGACGACAAGTTCATCCCGTTGGTGTTCCTCTCGCCGCACACGCAGGAGACACGGGTGTGGGTACAGGCGCTGGTGCAGCGGCAGGAGACGCCGCGCTTTGAACGTGCATTGCCGGGGGTGCTCCGGCTTGCCTCCTCGACGGCCACAGTGGTGTGGTACATGGAGACGGTGGCCACACAGGAGAACATCGGCATGTTGTACGCGGTTGCGGCGCAGGTGAAGATGCACGCGGTGGTGGGTGGGGACGACACGGCGGTGCACCGGTGGGCGGAGACGGCGCAGGTGGCGGTGCACGCCTTGGCCGAGGCACGCAAGTGGGCGGTGCAGACGTGGCCCGCGGCGGTTCGGCTTGACCCGGGCGTGTTCAGCCCGTACGAGGGCGAGGCCGCCATCGCCGCCGCAGCGCGGGTGTTCCTTTCCGAGAGCGAGCGGGAGGCGGTGGCGGCCGCGGTGGGGCGCCGGCGCGGCAAGCGCAGCGCAGCGGGAGAGCTGCCGCGGCGGGCGGCCCGCCCGTCCAAGAAGCCGCGGCGCGAGCGGGAAGCACGGCCCGCGGCAACGCCGACCCGGCGGAGCACGCGCACGGTGGCGCGCGTCGACTATGCGGACCTGGATTCGGACACCGAGTAGCCCTGGCATGCTATAGAAACGACGCCGCGTGCGGCTACGCTTGTAGAAAGGCAAGCACCTTGTCGCGCCCCTTGGCGAGAAGGAGGCGGCGTATTGCGCGGAGGTCGTCGAGCTCGTGGGGCGGGATGGGGCTGGCGGGCTCCTCCGTGATGCCGTCGAGGTCGCTCCAGGCGCGCGAGGCGCGGACGAGCGCGAGGAACGACTCGGGCGCGGTCTCCCGCTCGCGCTGGACCTTGCCCACAAAGTCCAAGAGGATGGCGCGCTCCCCCAAGCGGTACTTGACGCCGTCGATGCTGAAGGCCTTCAAGGCGGCCTTCAGCAACGGGGCGTGGACGCCCTCGTTGTCAGCCTCGACGCGGTACTCGGCGTCGGGCAACTCGTCGTCGCTCGCGACCTCGATCCAGCCGCTGTTGCGGATGCCGCACGGCGCGTCGGGCCGCACGGCACGGCTCTTCTTGACGTGGCGCGCGCGCGGCACCAAGTCGTCGATGTGGTTGGGGCAGCGCCACTTGGAGCCGACACTGGTCACCACGGGCTGCACGCAGTCGAGGTGCCACGCCAAGGGACACGCGCTGCAGCGCACCACGTCGCGGCCGTCCAAGCCCAGCCCGCCACACATGTAGCACATGTACGGCTGGCGGTGCTTGTCCCACACCCGCGCGCGCGGGTCCTCTTCCGCTTTGAAGACGGGCTCGGTCTTGACCTTGGTCTCGCCTTCCTGGTACTCGCCGTGCGGACCGGTGCTGACGCCGTCGAACATGTCCCGCACGTGGCGCGGCAAAGCGTACTGGCGCGGGTTGCGGGCGTCCATCTGGACCACCAACTTGGCAAACATGCCGGTGCCTGCTTCGGGCGGGCTGCGTTTGGCGGCACACTCGCGGCAGAACCACAGGTCCTCACCGGGCAACAGGTGTTCGTCGTACGGCGGCAGGCAGCACGCAAAGTGGAAGCTCTTGGGACACGCGTCGCAGCAGAGAAAGGTGCCCGGGTCGCCACACGCGGCGCAGAAGTCGTCGTTGTCCTTGGCGGGGCCGGCCAGCTCCAGAGCAGCGGCCCGCGGCGGCGGCTTGGCGAGGAGGGCGCCCGCACGCGCCGGCTTTTTGGGCTGCCGGATCTTGAGCCGCTGCGGGCGCGGGTGCGGCGGGGGGCGGAGCACCACACGCACGGGCGCGGTGGTGGCGGGCTTGGGGCGCAGCCGTAGGTGCAGCTCGGGCGGTGTTGGCTGCGGCGGCGCGGCGCGGCGCGGCGCGGCGGGGGCCGGTGTGGGGGTGTGCAGACGCAGCAGGTCGGGCTCGGAGGGCGTCTGGGAGCGGAGCTGGCGGCGCGGCCACAAGCTCTCCTTGCGGATCTTTTTCAGCGGGGGCGCCAGGAGCGGGAGGCCGGTGACGCCGGGGGTGGGGAGCGCCTCGGGCGGCTCCGCCCAGTCGGCCTGCCGCGTCTGTAGCTGAACCGCGCGCGGGCGAGCCATGAGAAAAAGCGCAGAGAATGGGCGCGCAAGAAAGGAACACGCGTGGAGGAGCGGTCGCGGCGCGCGGAAAAAGAGAGCAGGCCGGCGCAGGCGGAGGAGCACGCGCACCGGCCGGGCGCGGGGCCTCAACACGAACCCACGCGTCCGACCCCGCCAGCACGCGAGACACGGGCCCAGTGGCGGGTGGGGGCGCAGCTGTGTTGGCCCGATCGGGCAATTGCCATATGTGTCCCGATGCGGCAAGTGACTCACACCGCGGCTAATTTTCGCGGCGCGCTCGCCCTGCCGTGGCGCCAATGCGTCTGTTTCTTTCGGTGCGGTGTCTCTCGGACAAGGCGCGGCTCGTGCCCACGCTGGGCACGTACCCGCAGGGCTTTCTTGTGGGCGGGCACGCGACGGGCGTGAAGAAGGACGGCGCGCTTGATCTCGCCATCATCCGCTCCACCACCGCCACGACGGCGGCCGCGGCGGTCTTCACCACGAACCAGTTCAAGGCGGCGCCGGTGGTGGTGCTGAAGCGTGTGATGGCGGCCACGGGCGGCGCCGGTGTTGGTGCGCTTGTTGCGAACCTGGGCTGCGCCAACGCCGTGACGGGGCTGGGCGGCATGGCGGACGCGGAGACCATGCTGGAGACGGTGGGCACGCTTGCGGGCACACAGGCGCTCGTGATGCTGACGGGTGTCATTGGCCAGCGCCTTGCCATGGACAAGATTGTTCCCGGCATCCCGGCGCTCTTTGGACAGCTCGGCGCGCTGCACGAGCACTGGTTGGCGTGTGCCAAGGGCATCATGACCACCGACACCTTTCCCAAGCTTGTGCTGCGGCAGTTTGTGCTTGGGGGCACCACGTACTCCATGGCGGGGTTGCTGAAGGGTGCGGGCATGATCTGCCCCAACATGGCGACGCTTCTCGGGTTCTTTGTGACGGACGCCCCGGTGGCGGCGGGCGCGCTCCAGAAGGCGTTGGTGCACGCGGTGGATCGGCTGTTCAACTGCATCAGTGTTGACGGCGACATGCTGACGAACGACACGATTGTGGCGATGGCGAACGGCGCAGCGGGCGGCGCAGAGATCACGGAGGGCTCCCCGGGGTACGAGACGGTGGTCGGGGCAATGACGCTGTTTGCGCAGGGGTTGGCGCAGTTGGTTGTGCGCGACGGCGAGGGTGCGACCAAGTTTGTCACCATCCGTGTGCGCGACGCGGCGAGCTACGCGGACGCCAAGAAGGTGGCGGCAGCGATAGCCAACTCGGCGTTGGTCAAGACGGCCTTGTACGGGCAGGACGCGAACTGGGGCCGCATCCTCTGCGCCACCGGGTATGCGGGTGCGGCCGTGGAGCCGACGCGGACGTCGGTGTCGTTTGTGCCGGCGGACGGGAGTGCGCCGCTTGCGCTTCTCGTGAACGGCGAGCCGGAAAACGTGGACGAGGCGCGCGCGAGCGAGATTCTTGCCCAGGAGGACCTCGAGATCGAGGTGAGCCTCGGCACAGGGGGCGGCGAGAGCTGCGACTTCTGGACGTGCGACTTTTCGCACGACTACGTGACCATCAACGGCGACTACCGGAGCTAGCGCGCGCGGCCGTGGCGGCGTAGACAAAAAACACGGAGACGCGGCATGCACATCGCCCACAACACACTCCATGTACTCCCAGCAGTTTGGCGGCCATCTGGCCGCGCCGCCGCCCGCGGCACCGCTGCCGGCGCAGCAGCTCCTTGCGCAGGCGCCGCGCGTGACACCCGACCACTGGAGCATGCGGCTTGCGGCGGAGCACAAGCCCGTGCCCACGGACGTGCGTGTGTACGAGCAGTTGGTGCGGCGCGACGGGCAGAGCGCCGTGACGGCCGCGCGCGAAAAGACGCAGGTGCGGGAGCAGGTGGCCCAGCTTGCGCGGGCGCACCAGTACTATCTTGCCGTGCGCACGCAGCGGCTCCACGCCATCAACCAGGTGCGGAGCGGCATCTGGGGCGACGGCTACGCGGGCTACGGCAACGGGCTCAGCAACAACCGCACGCACACGTTGGTGCCGCTGCGGAGAAAGCGTGCGGGGCGTGCGCCTGAGTGGTACGTGCTGCCGGCGGCCGTGCGGGAGCAGGCGGGCACCGGGCGCGAGGAGTTGGTGCCGGTGCGTCTCGAGTTTGAGGTGGAGCGGGACAAGTTCAAGCTCGCCGACACCTTCTTATGGAACCTCCACGAGGGCACGATGCTGGTGCAGCAGTTTGCGGCGCAGCTCATGGACGACTTCCGCATGCCGCCGCACCACCACCACACGGCGGAGGCGATCGTGCAGCTGATCCAGGAGCAGCTTGACGACTTCCACGCAGGGGCAGAGTCGTCGCTCCCCACGCTGGCGCCGAGCGGCGTGAGCAGTGTGGCGTCGACTCCCGGGCCGGTGGTGGCGCGGCGCGATCTCCGCGTGCCGATCCACCTCGACATTACCATTGGCAACAACCAGCTTGTGGACACGATTGAGTGGGATCTCGGATGTGCCGAGAACGACCCGGAGGAGTTTGCCTCGGTCATGTGCGCCGAGATGGCGCTCAGCGGCGAGTTTGCAACGGCGATTGCGCACATGATCCGGGAACAGGCGCAATGGTACACCAAGAGCTTGTTTCTCGTGGGATACAAGTTTGACGGGCTGGAGATCGGAGACGAGGAGTTGCGGCGGCGGTTCTTGAGCCTGGAGGTGGGGCTGGTGGTGCGGCCACGGTCGGCCGTCAACTCGTACGCGCCGGTGTTGCTCGATGTGACCAACTCGGAGTTGGAGCGCTTGGAGAAGGACCGAGAGCGGGAGCTGCGGCGCAAGCGGCGCCAGGGCGGCCGCGGGCGGCGTGGCGGGCCCCAGCTTCCCGACCTCAACGATCTCCCGAAGACGTTCCGCACGCCGGTGCCGTCGACGATTCTCCCGGGCGGGTTGGACTTGGGTCCGCCAGTGGACGGGGCGGTCGTGTACGAAGAGCGGTTTGAGGAGCCAAACCCCGAGTACGGGCGGCAGTTGGTGACGGTGGAGCACGACCGGGGGTATCTGTGCGTGGTGCGGATTCGGTTGCGGCGGCGGGCCTACGGGGGCTGGCACTAGGCCGCAGTGTACATTACATATCCACGCCCAACTCGTTGAAAAAGTCGTTGAGGTTCGCGTTGATCTCCTCGCCGTCGCCGAGCATTGTCATGTAGTCGAGACCGTCGCCGGCGTTGTTGACGAGGTCGTCGAGGTCGGCCGGGAGCGGCTCGGCGACAGGCTCCGGCACCGGAACCGGCGCCGGCTCCGGCGCCTTTGTGGCGGGTTCTGAGAGCTGTGCAGATGCCGAGATGGGCTCAGCGGCGGCCACCACCATGCCGTCGCCCATTGCGCCGGCGCCCATTGCCGGCGGCTCGCTCGCAAACTCGCCAAACTCGCCAAACCCACCCATCCCCCCGAGGTCGCCCATTCCCTCCATCACGTCGTCCATGGGCATCTCCACCATCTCCTCGTTCGGATACTCAATCACGTCAAGGACGTCCGGGGCCACCTCCGGCTCAGCCGCCTTCTCGCGGTGCGCCACCGTTGCCTCGCGCAAGCGCAACGCCGCCACCAACTCGTCCAAGTCGCACGCCTGGCGAGCCAACTGCCGCCCAAACACCTCCAAGTCCTGCAGCAAGAGCGTCTTGAGCTCGCCCTTGACGCCGGCGACGCGGAGCTCGAAGCGGTTGTTGGGGTGGATGGCGCCGAGCAGCAACACCGTCCCGGCCGGCGGCGTCTGCGGCTGCTCGCGGTGGTCCAGCACCGCCTGGCCGGTCCCCAACGCGTTGAACACGAGCCCCATCAGGAGGAGCACGTTGTTGAAGGCCGTCGTGAGAGAAGAAGCCATGCGTGGGTAGTGCGGCGACCGGGCACATCGGCCCAAGTGCAGGCGCGCGGGCTTCCGCCGCGTGCAAGATGATGTGGCTCTATTCTGCGGCGGCGGCGGTGCGCGCGGTGCTCCTTGCGCTGGCCCTGCTCCGCGAGACGGTGCTGGTGCTGGAGGTGATTACGCCCGTCACGTCCTACCAGGCGTTGTTGGAGGCGCAGTTTCTCCGGCGCTTGGGGCTCGACGCGTACGACGGCAGCACCGTGCACCACGCGCCGTTGGTGGTGGCGGCGCACAGCGCCGTCGAGGCGCTTGGCGGGCCTGCGGCGACGGGGGCCGTCTATGTTGCGGCCGACTTGTTGGTGGGCGGGTTGGTGGCGCTGTTGACCGACGCCGCGTGGCAGCCCGTCGTGGCGGCCGTGTACTTGTTCAACCCGTTGACCCTCCTCCTGCTCGTGAGCCGGAGCACCGCCGTGTTTGCGAACGCGGCGTTGTTGCTGGCGTTTGCGCTCTCGCGGAGCGGCAGCGCGCGCGGCGCGGCATTGGCGTTGGCAGTCGCCACGTACACCGAGCCGTACCTGGTGGCGTTTCTTCCGGCATTGGTGCTGGCGGAGGTGGGGCGTGGCGGGCAGTGGTACGCCGTGGCGGTGCGCTACGCCGTGTGCTGTGCGGCGCTTGTGGCGTGCTCGGCCGTGGCGACCGGCGGGCTGTTCTCGTTTCTCGCGGCATGCTACTGGGACATTGCCACGTTCGCGCAGCTCTCGCCCAACATTGGCCTCTGGTGGTACTTTTTCACCGAGATGTTTGCCTTCTTCACGCCCTTCTACCTCGGCGTGTTCAACCTCTTTGCCGTGTGCACGGCGGTGCCGCTTGCGCTCAAGTTCCACGGCACCGCCGCGCTCCACACCCTCACGCTTGTCACGACGCACGCCTGGCTCACGCTCACCAAGCCGTACCCGCAGTGGGCGGACCTCGCGGTGCTTGCGGCGTTGGTGGCCGGCTTGACCCGCGCGCACCGCCACATGCGCTACGCGCCGGTGCTGGCGGTGGTGGTGTTGTTCCTGGTGTTGCTCATGCCCGTCACGTACTACCTCTGGTTCCTCGGTCTGGGCAACCTGAACTTCTACTACGCGCAGAACCTCGTGCTCGGCTTTGGTCTTGTCGTGTTGATCGGCGACTTGGGCTACGCCGGCGTCTGCTTGGAGCACGCCGCGCGCACCGGCTCCTCCGCAGAGGTGGCCCAGATGTAGCATTGCGGCGCCTGCCCGCTTTATTCCCCATCGGGCAGACGCGCAGCCCCTGGCGCGCGTCAGCTGGCCAGAACATGAATGGAATGGCAACGGCGCGCATGCGATAAGCAGCGCGGTCCGCGGCACGCGCGTGTTGCCTCACCCGCCGCGCCCGCGTGCCCTCCACCGGGCCGCTGCGTCCGCGCCGTGCGCGTCCGGCTGCCCCGCGTCCGGCTGCTCGCGCCCGCCAGCCCCGCCAGCCTCATTCCCGTCTCCGACTCCTGCGTCCCGCCACATGCAGGCGTATCGCCGCAGCGGCCTGCAGCGGCCTGCAGCGACCTGCAGCCCAAGCCACCGACATGCTCGCTCTCCCGCCCATATATAGCCGCGCGCGCGCGCCCCGCCCACCCCCATGCTCTCCCTGGTTCTAGCGGCGCTGACGGCGCTCTGCTGGGCCGGCGCGCGCGTGCTGGTTGCACACAGCGTCGTCGCCCACGACTACATGCTTGCCAGCAGCGACTTTGCCTTGTTGGACGTGGCGGCGTGTGCCATGATGGCGGGGCACAGCGGCGCGGTGCTTCTCAGCGGCACCGTGCGCCGGCAGTACGCCGAGCGCTTTGGCGCGCCGCCGCCGGACCTCGACGCGTGTCTTGACTTTGGCTGGGCGGTGGTGGCTGCCGCCCTCATGGCAACGCTCCTCGGCTGGCTCCACGTGTCGCAACACCGCCGCCACTCCACGTACGCCGCCGTGGTGGTGGCCACCGTGCTTCTCTGCGGCTCCTGCATCTGCGGGGTGTGTGTGGCGCAGCAGGACAACCCGCAGGCAGTTGTCCAGTGGTTGGACGTGGCGACGGTGGCCGAGATCGCCGCTGCCGTGTTCACGCTTGCGCGCTGTGTGCCGCTCGTGGTGACGAGCCGCATGCCCCACCCCGAGTGGTCGACCATCGCCGTGCGGTTGGAGATGGCTGGCTCCGTGGCTGCCGTGGCGCGCGCTGTGCTCGGCTTCCCCGCGCTTCTTCTGCTCGGCGTCTTGGGTGCTGCCGTGTTTGGCTGTGCTGTCGCCGCCAGCGTGCGCACCCACCTCACCCGTCGCTACCACGAGCGCCGTTCCTTGTCTGGCCGCTGGCTCTTTCACACCTCCACCCACGTGCCGCTCCCGGTCAGCGACAACACCGCCAAGAAGAGCCGCACGGCTGCCGTGTACGGCCTGGCGGATTGAGTTTGTATTCACGACTAATGAACCGCTTGTCTCTGCTTTGTCGCGCTGGCTGTCTGGCGTCGGTCTCGGCCACGCTCGGACTTGCCCTTGCCTCACTTGGTCTCCTCGATTGCCGCGTCAATCACCTGCTTTGCCAAGCGGTACACCTCTGGCGGAAGAAGGAGGTCCAGAAGATAGGCATTGTACGCCACCGCGAGCCGGAAGAAACACTCCATGGCAAGGTCGTGGAGCTCGGCCAACTCCTCGACCGCCAGCTCCTGCGAGCACACCCCCACAACACGCTGGAGCAACACCATCATCTCCGTCAACAGCCCCGCCGCGTCACCCACCGTGTCCTCGTCGCGCGCGTGGATCACGAGATGCGCACCCGCAATGAGCGCGTTGCCAAACGTCGCCTTGTCGCCCACCTTGGCCCGCACGGTGCGCTCGGGCGTGCCGCGGAACACTGCACCCACCGGCAGCGCCTGCACCTGGACAAGGAGCTGCTGTGCATCCTTGACCAACGCCGGAAGAAGCTTCCCCTCCGTGTGCGCTGCCTGGAGCTTCTTGGTCAACGGGGGCGGCGCTGCAGTGGCCGTGCCTGTGGCCGGCAGCTTGCTGTTGCCAAACACCGAGAAGCGGTCGGCCGTCTCTGCGGTGGGCTCCGCCTTGGGGGGCTCGAGGCGCGCAGTCACTGGCGACACGACGCCCACCACCGCCCCCAACACCAGCGGCCATGTCTGGGCCGCGTAGAGAGGCTTGCGCAACGCGGCATCTGTGGCGGTGGCCCGGTACTCCAACTCCTGGAACGCCATGGCCCGCACAACTGGGGACGACGCCAGAAGTCCTGTCAGAAGCAGGTGCACCGGGTCGCTGGAGTAAGCAGCCAACGGCTTGCCGCGGTCGAGACACCCGATCGAGCAGTACGCCGTGAAGGCGGTGTTGGCGACGTTCCACAGAAGAAGCGTGCCAAACAGAGCAACCACAAGGCGCACGGTAAGACCGAGATGAATAGCACGCGGCGGCACGGTGGGGGAGTAGCCCGCCACCGCAAGCACAGGCGCGAGCACGGAGTAGACAGGGGAGCGCACGAGCTGGTAGAGCACCGGAAAGCCGGCAGTGTATGCAGTGAGCGCGGCGGCGTCAAGAGCACTGGCAGTGTACATGGCCAAGGTGGGCTCGGCGTGTGCCTTGTGGTAGGCGAGGGCAAGACGCTGGCGGCGGTGCCACACAAGGCCGGCGGCGTACACCAACGCAAGCAGGACGGTCCACCAGGCGGCGTAGACCCAGGCATCGTTGATGCTGGGCCGCGACAACGTCTTGGCCTCGATGGCAAGGTGGATGCCGGTGCCGCGCACCAGCAACCAGGCAAAGTAGCCCCCGTAGACAAGGTGCGCGGCGGCCAAGAGAGCCACGGTGCGCCAGACGGCGCTGTCCATGGCCTCGCTGGCCACCAGAACGTGCAGCCCGTCGCTGACATCGACGCAGCGTTCGCGCGCCTGGCGGACGCAGTGGAGCCCCGCCCAGAGCACCCATGCGTGGAGCGGGAAACTGACCAACAAGCCGTACGCAGAGAGCGGCGCAAAGAGCGCCAGGGCGCCGGCAGCCACAACCAAGGTGCCGCGGTCGTAGTACCGCAAGCGCCGCAACGTGACCAGCTCGACCAAGGCGGCGTACAGATGGGGCTTGGGCTTGGGCACAGGCGCCATTGGAAGAGATGCGGTTGAAAAGATGCGTGTTTACGTTTGGGTGCCTCTCTCATGCTGAACGCCACCGGGAGCGCGAGCGGCGAGTTTGGCGCGGACGAGCGCGTGCGGATCGGGGGCGAGCTCCAGCGGTATCTCGGGCCGGAATACGTCTTGACGCGGCCCTCGGGGGGCGGGCGCGTGACATACGTGCCGGGCTTCCACGCGATCGAGCTTGCGAACCGCATCTTTGGGTTCAACGGGTGGCGACTGGAGATCCGGGAGACGGCGGTGGACTTTATCGACGACCCCAAGGGCAACGGGCGCTGGGAGGTTGGCATCCTGATGGTGGTGCGCGTCACGTTGAAGGACGGGACGTTTCACGAGGACATTGGGTACGGCAACGCAGAGAACCAGCGGCTGCGGGCACAGGCATTGGAGTTGGCCAAGAAGGAGGCGCTGACGGATGCGCTTAAGCGCGCGTTGCGGTGCTTTGGCAACGCGCTTGGCAACTGCTTGTACGATACCAAGTACACGGTCAGGGTGGACAAGATGAAGAAGAAGACGGCGCCGGTGGATGAGCTGGAGTTGTTGCGGCCCGCGTGGGTGCGCGTTGAGGAGGCACGGAAGGCAGAGGGGGTTCTGGCTGCGGCAGTGCTCGACAGAGGGGCGCCTGCAGGCACGGCGGCGGCCGGGGGCAGTGCGGCGGAGGCGCCGGCCCCACGCCACCTAGGCACTGGCAAGGAGGCGCTGCGGCCGGTTCCGGCAGCGGCGAGAGAGACCGCGGTGGTGACTGCGGCTGGCAAGGAGGCGACAACGGTGGCGGCGCCTCCGACATTCACCGACTCGTTCATGTTTCTGGACGAATTTGACGGGGGCGAGTTGGACGAGTACGAGATGAACTTGATCTTGAACAAGGGGAGCGCGGGGACGGGTGGAGCTGACGACGTGGTCAAGGACTCGGCCGGGCATGCTACTGAGCTCGAGGGCGGCGATGTGGAGATGGAAGACGCTGGGACTGGCGTGCCCGCCGCACCCGCTGCACCCGCCGCACCCGCCGCACCCGCCAGCCGGGCAGCGCTGCAGGACGCTCCTGCGGCCACCCCCGGAGCCTCCTTCGTGTCCGCGCGCTCGACGACTCCGTTCGACCCCACGTTCCAGTCGCCGTCCATGCGCCGCACGGTGGACCACACACGCTCGGCACCAATCCGCCGTGCCGACGCCGTGCCGTCGCCCAGTCTCAAGCGCAACGGCCACAACAACTACCCGCCGCCCAAGCGCGGCGCCCCGCCGTCGTCCCGCGAGCCGTCGCCCACGTGATCTGCACGTGTAGTCCTCGCGTCGTATCCGGCGTGGTGCACGCACTAGCGCCCCCTTCCCCACGCCTGCGCCTCATCCACACATGTCTCCCCCGACGGTGCCCTTCACGGTGCGGGCGCTCTTTGACTACGACTCGGGTCACGAGGACGACTTGCGGTTCAAGGCCGGCGCGCACATCGAGGTGGTGGCGATTGAGGACGCCGAGTGGTACCTGGGCGAGTTGGACGGGAAGGTGGGCATGTTCCCCGTGGCGTATGTTGCGGTGGAGACGGCCCCGGCGGCGACTGCAGCGGCGACAATTCCCGGGCATGCTGCCGAGCCGGAGGTTCCGCCGTCTGCGGCTGCCGACCCCGAGCCGTCCGCTGCGGCCGAGCCGTCCGCGGTGCCCGAGCCATCCGGTGCTGATCCGCAGCCGGTGCAGCCTGCTGGGGCCGCGCCGGCCGCCTCCCCGCCGGCAGCCGTCCGCCTGCTGCAGGCTCCTGCGCCGGCCCCGATCTCCCCGCTGGTGCCCAAGGTGGAGCCTGCAGCCTCGCTGTTCCAGCGGCACAAGTCGCACTACATCCCGCCGCTGTTTTCCAAGGACCCGTATGCAGCCAAGCCGCGGGAGACCACGCGGGCACCCGACGTGGTGAGTGCTCCCGTGGACGTGCCTGCGGGGGAGACAGAGGCCGGCCCGAAGCTTCTGCTCAAGGAGCGCATTGCGCTTCTCCAGCAAAAGCAGGCAGAGGAGGCTGCTCGTGCCGCCGAGCACGAGCGCAAGAAGCAGGAGAAGAAGGAGCGCGCACGGGAAGAGCGCGAGGAGCGCGAGCGCGAGGAGCACAACAAGGAGACGGAGGCAGACCCTTCCGAGGACTCGCAGCACCGCGCATCGTTGGATCTGCTGGCAACAGGCGAGACCGTCAAGGCGGCCGAGGTGGCACCTGCGGAAACCGTGGAGGAGGAGGCTGCGGAGGATGCAGCTGTTGCGGAGGAGGTGGCAGAGTCCGACTCCTCCAGCCTGGACGAGGAAGAGGCCCGGCGCCGCGCGTTACGCGAGCGCATGGCCAAGATCTCGGGCGGGATGGGCATGTTCGGGATGATGCCGCCGGTGACTGCCAAAGAGCCCAAGAAGAAGGTCACGGTGGAGGAGCCAGAGCCAGGCACGCGCGAGCCGCCGGTCCCCACGCCATTCGCGGTGCAGCCGCCGCCGGTGAGCGACACGCCGTACGAGAGCGACGAGGAGAGTGCTCGCGAAGAGCCTGTTGTGGGCCGGAGTGATGTGAGTGCCCCCGAAGACGTGGCACCGATTGCGCCGCCGCGTGTGCTGTCGTCTTTCTACGACGACGGCAAGGTGCCGGTCCCTCGTCCCCTCGAGGCGTCGATGACGCAGGCGGGCACCACGGACGATGGAGATGCGGAGAACGACAGCGGAGACGACGGCGAATACGCGAGCAGCACGGCGCCGCCCGAGCCGCGGCTGCCGCCGCGCGTGCCGCCCACGGTGCCGTCCGTGGATCTTCCCGAGTACGAAACTACAGGGTACGAGGCGGATGAAGACACCGATGACAACCGGAGACGGGGGCCGATGCTGCCGGTGCTGCCGCCGAGGGATCTGCTTCGGCGTGCGGCCACGGTGATGGTGGCCCCCCAGGCGCCGCCGGTTCCCGGTAGCGCGCCGCCGGTGCCTGGGGCGGTCAGGAGATCGGTCACGGAAGGCAAGCTTCCCCCGGTTCCGCCGGGTCCTCCGCCTGCCGCGTTTCTGGGGTCTCCCTCTGCGCCGCCTGCGCCGCCTGTTCCCTCAGTGGCACCGCCTGCGCCGCCTGTTCCCTCGGCGGCACCGCCTGTGCCGCCCATCCCGGAGTTTACCCCGGTGAGCAGATCCTCCACCGGGGGTGCGCCGCCGCTTCCGTCAGCGCCGCCGCTTCCGTCAGCGCCGCCGCCACCGCCCTCGTTTTCTCCCCCCGCGCGGCGGTCGACCGCAGACGTTCCGCCGCCGGTGCCGTCCGCACCACCGCCAATCCCCGAGTTCCCGTCGCGCCGCAGCACCGAGCTTTCGCTGGGGGCGCCGCCGGTGCCGCTGGGAGCTCCTCCCGCGCCATCCGGCGTGTCTCGGAGCAGTTCTGTTGCCCTGGGCCATCGCGCGCGGCATCTGGCGGAGTTTGCGCGGCGGCTCTCGGCGGAGTTCACGCCTGACGTGTCGCGGCGCTCGTTTGAAGCACCGCAGGCGGGCGAGTTCCCGCTGTTTGATCTCCAGCCTCACGACGCGTGGTGGCTCAGCAGCGACGAGTGTCCGCCGGAAGTGGCGCTGCGGGTGGGCAGCGACGTGCTCGTGGAGTGCGACACAGCAACGGTGTCGCAGCGGGGCGGGCGGCTGTTGGTGGTGCGGACGTTCTACGTGCTTGCTCTGGACTATGCGCAGGCCGAGATCCGCGTGGTGTACGACGCGCAGGACCCGCACCGGAGTGTGCTGTTCCACCAGCACGCGCGGCCGGCGCCGGTGTTGCGGCTAGACGTGCTTGCTGGGGCGAGCAGTCGGTACGGGGCGGCGGTTGCAACGGCGGCAGCAGGCCTTGTGGGGACGCACCAGCTGCCGGAGCTTGTGGCGGGGTTGCTTGCGCGCGCGGGGGCGTTGCCGCCGGTCGGTAGCCGTCTGTTCGGCGTGGCGGTGTACAGCCACACGGCGGGGCAGGCGGCGGCGGGCGTGGCGCCGATTCGGCCGGGCGACGTGTTTGTGGCGCAACGGGCGCGGTTTGACGTGGGCAAGCTTCTGAAGCCGCTCGAGCTCGGACAGGCGCTCCCGTGGAGCGGGGTGGTGGTGGAGGTGGACGAGAGCCGGTTGCGGGCCAAGGTGGTGGGCGTGGTGGGCGGGACCGCCAAGTTGGAGAAGGTCAGGTTTGGCGAGTTGAAGAGCGGGACGGTGCGGGTGTTCCGGGCGGTGGGGCGCGAGTACGTGGGCTGGTAGCGGCGCTGCGGGGCAGGATGCGCTCTGGAGCTGATTATGCACGTCGTTTGTGACACTTGCTATGCAGGTTCGTCCCGCAACCCACGCCGGCACGTGGTACGACGCGCTGGGACGACGGCTCCGGGCGCAGTTTGCAGAGTGGTGGGGGCAGGAGCGGGTGGCGGGGGCGCGGGTGTTGGTGGGGCCGCACGCGGGATACGCGTACTGCGGTAAGCGGTTGGCGGAGACGTACGGGAGCTGGGACCCGGCGGGATGCGCGCGGGTGTTCATTCTCGGGCCGCTGCACCACGTGTACTTCCGGAACGTGGCGCAGGTGACGTGCTACGGAGCGTATGCGACGCCGTTGGGCGAGGTGGCGGTGGACGCAGCGGTGGTGCGCGAGTTGACGGCGCGAGACGAGTTCGAGCTCATGCTGGCCACGACGGACTGCGACGAGCATCTGTTCGAGATGCACCTTCCGGCGTTGGTGTATGCGTGCGAGCAGGCGGGGGTGCCGGTGCCGCCGGTGGTGCCGGTGATGCTCGGGAGCGGCGGGGCGGCGTTTGAGGGGGCGGTCGCGGAGGCGTTGCGGGGATACATGGAGGACGAACGCAACACGTTTGTGGTGCTGAGCGACTTCTGTCACTGGGGGGCGCGGTTTGGGTACCGCGCGGGAGTGACGGCCGGGTTTGGCGGCGTGGGGGTGGACGGCGACGTGGCGGCGGAGGTGACGGAGGTTGCGCAGGGCCGGGTGCCAATTCACGAGCAGATTGCTCAATTGGACGGGCGGGCAATGGTCGTGGCTGCGACAGGAAGCTACGAGGCGTGGCGGGCCTACATTGCGCAGACCGGGAACACGATCTGCGGGGAGCGGCCGTTGGCGGTGGTGTTGCGCGGGTTTGGCGGGCGGGCGCGGTGGCAATGGACGGGCTACTCGCAGAGCAGCGCGGTGGAGAACGTGCACGGGTCGTCGGTGAGCTACGCAAGCGGGCACGCGGTTGTGTAGACAGCGCGCGGTGGCGCAGGGTCCAGCGGGTGGCGAGCCTGGCGGTGGCGGTGGCGGCGCGAGGAGGGCCGGACCACATTCTACACACAGACCCGAGACTTCGGCCTGCATAAATTTTTTCAGCAAAGTGGGAGACGGGACCGCCCCCATCTCCACTTTTCTCCTCAACAATGGTGAACTTCACGGTTGACCAGATGCGCGGTCTTATGGACCAGGTGACGAACGTGCGTAACATGTCGGTGATCGCACACGTCGACCACGGCAAGCTGACGCTTACCGACTCGCTTGTGCAGCGCGCCGGTATCATTTCCGCTGCCAAGGCTGGTGAGGCCCGCTTCATGGACACCCGCAAGGACGAGCAGGAGCGTGGTATCACCATCAAGTCGACCGCCATCTCGCTTTACTCCGAGATGGACGACGACGACGTGAAGGAGATCAAGCAGAAGACCGTGGGCAACTCGTTCCTCATCAACTTGATCGACTCGCCCGGTCACGTTGACTTCTCGTCCGAGGTGACGGCCGCCCTCCGTGTGACGGACGGTGCGCTCGTGGTGGTGGACTGCGTCGAGGGTGTGTGCGTGCAGACCGAGACCGTGTTGCGCCAGGCCCTTGGCGAGCGCATCAAGCCCGTGGTGGTGATCAACAAGGTGGACCGTGCCATGTTGGAGCTCCAGGTGACCAAGGAGGACTTGTACCAGTCCTTCCTGCGTACCGTGGAGTCCGTGAACGTGATCATCTCCACCTACGCCGACCCGAAGCTTGGCGACGCCCAGGTGTACCCCTACAAGGGCACCGTGGCGTTTGGCTCCGGTCTCCACGGCTGGGCGTTCACCGTGCGCCAGTTTGCCTCCCGCTACTCCAAGAAGTTTGGCGTGGACCGCGAAAAGATGATGGAGCGCTTGTGGGGCGACCTGTACTTCAACCCCAAGACCAAGAAGTGGACCAACAAGGACAAGGACGCCGACGGCAAGCCGCTCGTGCGCGCCTTCAACATGTTCGTGCTCGACCCCATCTTCCAGTTGTTTGACGCCATCATGAACTTCAAGAAGGACCGGATCCCCGTTCTTCTCGAGAAGCTCGAGGTGACCCTCAAGGGTGACGAGAAGGAGCTCGAGGGCAAGGCCTTGTTGAAGGTGGCCATGCGCAAGTTCCTCCCGTGCGCCGACGCTCTCTTGGAGATGATTGTCATCCACCTCCCGTCGCCCGTGACGGCGCAGTTCTACCGTGCGGACGCCTTGTACGAGGGTCCCGCCGACGACGCGCTGGCGCTTGCCATCCGTGACTGCGACCCCAAGGCCGACCTCATGTTGTACGTGTCCAAGATGGTGCCGACCTCCGACAAGGGCCGTTTCTACGCCTTTGGCCGTGTGTTCGCTGGTACCGTCAAGTCCGGCATGAAGGTGCGGATCCAGGGTCCCAACTACGTGCCCGGCAAGAAGGACGACTTGTTCCTCAAGTCGATCCAGCGCACCGTGCTCATGATGGGCCGTTTCGTGGAGCCGATCGACGACTGCCCGGCCGGCAACATTGTGGGTCTTGTGGGTGTGGACCAGTTCTTGCTCAAGTCCGGTACCATCACCACCAACGAGGCGTCGCACAACATGAAGGTGATGAAGTTCTCCGTGTCGCCTGTCGTGCAGGTGGCCGTGGAGGTGAAGAACGCCAACGACCTCCCCAAGTTGGTGGAGGGTCTCAAGCGTCTTTCCAAGTCCGACCCGTGCGTGCTCTGCACCATGAACGAGTCTGGTGAGCACATTGTGGCCGGCACTGGCGAGCTCCACCTCGAGATCTGCTTGCAGGACCTCGAGAACGACCACGCCGGCATCCCGCTCAAGATCTCCCCGCCTGTGGTGGCCTACAGAGAGACCGTGGAGGGCGAGTCCCTGATGGTGGCTCTCTCCAAGTCGCCCAACAAGCACAACCGTATCTACGTCAAGGCGCAGCCCATCGACGAGGAGGTGTCGCTTGCCATTGAGGGCGGCAAGATCTCGCCGCGTGACGACTTCAAGCTCCGTGCCCGTCTCATGGCTGACGAGTTCGGCTGGGACGTCACCGACGCCCGCAAGATCTGGTGTTTCGGTCCCGACGGCCAGGGCCCCAACTTGGTTGTGGACCAGACCAAGGCTGTGCAGTACCTCAACGAGATCAAGGACTCCGTGGTTGCCGCCTTCCAGTGGGCCACCAAGGAGGGTCCCATCCTCGGCGAGAACATGCGTTCCGTGCGCGTGAACATCCTCGATGTGACCTTGCACGCCGACGCCATCCACCGCGGTGGTGGCCAGATCATCCCGACGATGCGCCGCGTGACCTACGCCTCCTTGTTGTTGGCCGAGCCTCGCATCCAGGAGCCCGTGTTCCTTGTGGAGATCCAGTGCCCGGAGAACGCCATTGGCGGTATCTACTCGGTGTTGAACCGCAAGCGTGGCCAGGTCATCTCCGAGGAGCAGCGCCCCGGCACGCCCTTGTTCACCGTGAAGGCCCACCTCCCCGTGAACGAGTCCTTCGGCTTCACCGGCGACCTCAGACAGGCCACCGGCGGCCAGGCGTTCCCCCAGATGGTGTTTGACCACTGGAGCACGCTCGCCACCGACCCCACCGACCCCACGTCCAAGGCCGGTGAGATCGTGACCGCTGCCCGCAAGCGCCACGGCATGAAGTTGGAGGTGCCCGGCTACGAGGAGTACTACGACAAGTTGTAGGCCGCCCCGCTGTCGTTATTGTTTGTTAGGAATGTATGTTCCGTTAAAGCGCAGCCACATCTGCATGCTCGACCCGTTTTCGTTCGCGGCGCCGCTGCGCGTGCGCACGTTGGCGGTTCCGCTTGGCCTCACACTAGCGCGCTTCCAGGAGTTGTTCGAGCAGTTGCTGGCCGTCGACCACGTGCGTCTTGGCGACGTGCTGCCTGTCGACGGCGTCTTTCTGCCGCAGGGCTACCCCAACGGCCACGTCGTGTTCGACTTCAACACCGCCGCAGAGGAGGAGGACCTGTTGTTCTTGCACGACTTCGAGCCGTGGCGCAAGACGTTTGTGGTGTTGGGGCTTGCCAGCGGCCGCGCCGACGCCGACGCCGTGGCGCGCCTTGCCAAGCGGTTCCCGGCGGCCGCCGTGCACAACGTTGTCGTGTTCGACTGCGACGCGCCGTCGCTGCAGGACGTGCTCGCGGTGCCCTCGCGCTCACCGGCGCAGGCGCTCGAGACGGTGGTGTGCGACGTGGCGCGCAACTTCCTCGCGCTGCTCGGTGCGTACGCGCGGCTGTACCAGAACATCACGCTCCGCCTGCCCGGGACCATGAGCTCGCGCCGCGTGCTGCGAACGCCGTCGGCAAGCAGCGTGCGCCGCCAGACGCTGATCCTGCTTGCGCTGGAGACCCGCCGCACCGCGGCCCGTGCCAAGGGCCGCCAGCTCAAGATCAGCGGCCACTTGTATCTCCTTGCCGGCTTGTATCCGTCTGCGCTCAAGGACTTTTCCGAGGCGGTGTCGCACCTCCGCGTGGCGCAGGACCACCTCTGGCTCGGCTCTGCGCTCGAGGGCATTGCCGTTGCGGTGGTGCTTCTTGCCCACTTGGGTGCCCCCGCGTACCTTTCGGACACGGTGCTTCCCTTTGTCACCAAGCCCACGCTGGTGTCGCAGCTGCTGCCCCGGCCACTGATCCTGCTGCCGCGCAGCCTGATGGCACTGGCGCTGGCGGGCGCTGGCGTCTCGGTTGACATTCTGCTGGTGCCGGAGACGGTGCACCAGCTCGCGTTGAAGAGCATCTTGCGCTACGACATGACATTGGATCAGCAGGAGGACTATGTGCCCCAGCGCGTGTATTGTGAGAGCGTGTTGCGCACCGTCAAGTTCATGGCGGCGGTGCACTCGGGGGGGTGGGGACATGACACGCTTGCCCACATTGTCTCCGGGGCTGCGCTTCCGGGAACCTCGGCGCCGACCATGTTTTCCAAGCAGGAGATCAGCGAGCTTGTACGGTTGCTTGCCAACTGCGGCCTTCCCGAGATGGACCCGCCGGACCAGTGCCGCGTGTACGGGGCGCTTGCGGCGGTGTATGGCGATCTCGGCATGCCGCGCAAGCGCGGCTTCATGCTCCACCTCCTCTTTTCGCGCGTGGTGCCGCAGATGCTGCTCCAGACCTCGAGCGGGCTTCTTCCTCTTCTCGACTCGCTTGCCAAGGTGTACCGAGCCGCCAGTCCGCAGGCATGGGTGGCGGTCGCCCACCCGGTTGTGTCGTCGTGTCTCGCGGTGTGCGAGCGGGATGGTAGCAGCGAGGGCGTTGTGTCGTTTGGGCTGATGTTGCTTCGCCACTTTGTGGCTGCCATGCTGGGAGTGGAGCAGATCAAGGTGTTTCACGCGGTGGGCGACGCCGTGCGTCGGCTGGGAGTGCTGTGTGCCTTCTGGGGCCGCAGCTTTGCGGAGAGCCTTGTGGTGAACCCCCCGGCAAGTGCGGCGCGCTTGCGGAGGCACCGCCTGCTGGTGCTGCGGCTGGAGCTGGCCATTTACAACCCATTTTCCAAGCCGGCCCCTGTCGAGCCCGACCGCGTGTTGCTCATCCAGGACCAGGTGTGTGAGGTGGCGGTGCGGGTGGTGAACCCGTTTGCGTTTGACTTGGAGGTGTCGCGGGTCGAGGTGGTTGGCTCCGGCGAGTTTGTGACGCAGGTGCCGCGCGCGGGCAGCAGCCACCTGCTTCCGGCCAAGTCGACGGCCGAGCTCCTGCTCATGGTGGTGCCGACCGCGGCCGGAGAGAGCGTGTTGGAGGGGATCCGCTGCAGTGTGGCGTGCTGCGACGTGCAGGAGTTCCGCGTGGCGCCAGTGGCGGTGGTGGTGGCGCCGCCGCAGCCGCAGCTCGAGCCGGTGTCGCTCCTGCTTCTGAACCACCGCGGCATGCTTCTCGAGGGTGAAACGAGTCGGTTCACGCTTGAGCTTGCCAACCGTCTGGCGGTGCCGATTGACTATCTCCGGTGCACGGTGCGGGACCTGACGGTGGTGCCGTTGACGCAGGCGCTTGCGATGAAGGACCAGCCTCCGCACGAGGTGTACGAGATCGAGTACTACCTTCTCAAGCGGCCGGCGATGCGGGTGGTGGACCAGACACCGCAGGGGGTGATTGCACCGCAGCTGCCGTGCACGATGGAGGTGGCGCTCAGCGGCAAGCGGGGGATGCGCGACTGCACCATGAGCATCGAGTACGCGGTGGGGGGCGAGGAGGTCAAGTTCACGAGCGTGTTGGAGGTGCCGGTGACGGTGAGCGTGTATCCGTCGCTTGAGCTTGCCGGATGCAACTTTCTTCCGTTGTTCTTCCCGCGGACCGGGGAGACGTACCCGGAGACGGCGGCGCTCTGGGGGTTTCTTCAGGAGCGGGTTGCGGCGGGCGAGCGGGCGCTGGACTACTGTATCATGGTGGTGGATCTCCGGAACGCGTGGACGGAGCAGATGGAGGTGGAGTTGGTGTGTGGAGAGGCGTTGACGGTGAGCGCGGCTGTGGCGCCGCGGGCGACCCACCGGTTTCTCATCCCGATCCGGCGGGTTGCGCTTCTGGAGCAGCAATTGCAGGAGCCGATTCCGAGTCTCCGCAACCGGCAGACGGTGGTGGATCTGCGGGTGCCGCGGCAGGAGATGGAGTTCATCCGGGAGGCGTTCTGGTACCGCAACCACCTTCTCGAAAGCGTGCGCGGCACGTGGCGGGAGCCCGGGAGCGGGCGGTCGGGGGAGGTGGAGCTCCGGGGGATCCGGCTCTCGCTGGCGATGGTGAACATTCTCCGCGTGGACCCGGTGTCGCTCCTGGTGGAGCTCCGGGGCGGGCGGGTGGCGCGGACGGGCATGAGCTGGAGCGTGCCACCGGAGGAGTTTTTCGAGGTGCACACGGAGGTGCGGAACGAGCGGGAGTACCCGATCGAGGCGGTGGTGCGGCACACGCCGGCGGTGCAGCAGGACCCGGCGGCGCCCATCTCGCGCAAGGTGTTGTTCAACGGCGCGTTGCAGCGGAGCGTCGGGGTGTTGCAGCCGGGCGAGGCGGTGCAGACGGTGGTGGGCGCGTGCATTCTCGACCGGGGCGACTACGAGTGGGGCGTGGTGCTCGAGGAGCGGCGGCAGGGCGGCGGCGAGGTGCGTGTGGTTGCGCAGCTGGAGCCGGTGTTGTTGAGCGTGGGCGGGTAGCTCGGCGTAGTGCGCACGGATCGGAGTTTTGTGCGTGTCGCTGTGTCGTGCGCCTTTGCGCGGCGCGTCTGCACGCATTGTCTGTGTTCCGTGCGCGTCTCCCATTGGCCGCTGGCGTTCGGAGCTATGCCGACATCCGGTGCATCCTGATTTCCTCCCCACTCCTCTTCCCATGTTTTCCCGTCTCGTTTCCCAGTCGGCCCGCGCGGCCCGCGTGTCCCGCGGCTACGCCGCCAACGTTGCCAAGTTCGAGGGCGTCAAGAAGCCGAACGGCAAGTACACCGTCACCATGATCGAGGGCGACGGCATCGGCGTCGAGATCCTGAAGGCTGTGGAGGACATCTACGCGGCGGCGCAGGTGCCCATTGACTGGGAGCCGGTTGACGTGACGCCCATGTTGATCAACGGCAAGACGACGCTCCCGGAGGCGGCGGTTGCGAGCGTGAACAAGAACAAGGTGGCGCTCAAGGGCCCGCTCGCGACGCCGGTGGGCAAGGGCCACCAGTCGATGAACCTCACGCTCCGCCGCACGTTCAACCTCTTTGCCAACGTGCGTCCGTGCAAGAGCATTGTCGGCTACCAGACGCCGTACGACAACGTGGACACGGTGCTCATCCGCGAGAACACGGAGGGCGAGTACTCCGGCATTGAGCACACGATCGTGCCCGGCGTGGTGCAGCTGATCAAGCTCATCACCAAGCCGGCCAGCGAGCGTGTGATTCAGTACGCGTTTGAGCACGCCGTGCTGATTGGCCGCCCCCACGTGGTGGTGGTGCACAAGGCGTCCATCCAGAAGTTGTCCGACGGCTTGTTCGTGGAGACCGCCAAGGAGGTTGCCAAGCGCTACCCCGACGTCAAGTTGTCGTTCGAGATCCTCGACAACACCTGCCTCCGTCTCTCGGCCGACCCCGCCGACTACCGCGACGTCGTGATGGTGATGCCCAACTTGTACGGCGACATTCTCTCGGACCTCTCGTCCGGCCTCATCGGCGGCTTGGGGCTCACTCCCTCCGGCAACATGGGTGACCACGTGTCCATCTTCGAGGCGGTGCACGGCTCCGCGCCCGACATTGCCGGCAAGGGCCTCGCCAACCCCACGGCGCTCCTCCTCTCGTCGTGCATGATGTTGCGCCACATGCTGTTGAACGAGTACGCCGACAAGATCGAGAACGCCGTGTTGAAGACCATCGCCTCCGGCCCCGAGAACCGCACCGGCGACTTGAAGGGCACCGCCTCCACCTCCCACTTTGCCAGCGAGGTGATTGCCAACTTGTAGGCGCACGTGGTCGTGGGAGAACCAATAGATCGTGTCGTTACCAGCAGTGCGCCCCAAGCGGCCAGTCGCCACCCCGCCCGACCCGTGCCATGCCCGGGCTCTCCTTCGACAACTACCAGCGCAACCGCTTTCTCGCGGCGCACGGCGTGCCGATGCCCACGGCGACCTCGACCGGCACGACCATTGTCGGCGTCAAGTACGCCGGCGGCGTCGTCATTGCCGCCGACACACGCGCCACCGCGGGCGACATTGTCGCCGACAAGAACTGCGAGAAGCTCCACCGGCTCGCTCCGCAGATCTGGTGCGCCGGTGCCGGCACGGCTGCCGACACGGAGATGGTGACCGCGCTCATCTCGAGCAACTTGGAGTTGCATCTGATGCACCTCAACCGCCGCCCGCGTGTCGTGACGGCGCTCACGATGCTCAAGCAGCACTTGTTCAAGTACCAGGGCCACCTCGGCGCGTACCTCATTGTGGGCGGTGTCGACCCCACCGGCGCGCACCTCTTTAGCGTGCAGGCGCACGGCAGCACCGACGTGGGCGAGTACCTGCTGTTGGGCTCGGGGCTGTTGGCGGCCATGGCGGTGTTGGAGAGCGAGTGGCGCGAGGGATTGACGCAGGAAGAGGCGGTCGCGCTCTGTGCCAAGGCCATTGAGGCCGGCATCTGGAACGACTTGGGCAGTGGCTCGAACGTGGACGTGTGCGTCATGGAGGTCGGGCAGGACGCCAAGTTGTTGCGCAACTACATCACGCCCAACATCCGCGCCACCAAGGAGCGCAGCTACAAGTTCGCGCGCGGCACGACGGCCGTATTGCGGGTCGAGGTGGTGGCGGAGCTGGAGCTGCGCATGGATGTGGACTAGCGGGCGTCGCTCCGCCCGCACGCGTGCACCTACGACGCCTGCACCTCCGACGCCTGCACCTCCGACAACGCCTTGACGGTGCCGTCCACGATGGCCACCCACTCTGTAGAATGCACGCGTGTCTCGTACTCCTCGAGCGTCTCGCCGGCCACAAACGGCACCGGCATCACCACCAACGGCTCGCCGCGGTCCACCTCGGGCACGACCCAGTGGACCATGACGCCGCCTGTCGCCACCTCGCCGCGCTGGCCGGCCTCGAATGCGCGCTCGATCGCGTGCGTGCCGTCAAAGGCCCCCGGAAGCGCCGGGTGGAGGTTGATGATGCCGATGCCGGCGGCCTGGAGCCGCGAGAGGAACGCCGGCAGGAGAATCAACATCCAGCCCGCGCACACCACAAGCGTGGGCGCAAGCTCGATGATCTTCTCGGCAAGCGCAATGTTGAAGGCAGTGCGCGCCGCGGTGCGTCCGGCGGTGTCGGTCTTGGGGATGCCCGCAAAGAACAGCTTGAGCGTGTGCGTCGTGGTGGGGATGCCGGCGTTGGCGGCACGGACCAAGCCGTAGGCCGAGTCGGACGACGACACAACGTGGCTGATCCTGCCCGGGATCTGCGCCGCGGCCGCCGCGTCGATCAACGCCTGGAGGTTCGAGCCCAGCCCCAGAATGAGCACCACAATCAGCATGGAAAAAGTGCAGGTGCCGGCCCAAACGGGAAATGTGGCCGCGTGCTGCCCGATGTGGCGCGGCCGCTGCAAGAGGCAGAAGCCGCCGGCTTGCCGCTTGGGGCGCCAGCATGTTTTTCGGCAAGGACCTGGGCTTGGAGGAGGTCGGGCAGGTGTTGGCGGACGCGGCGGCGGTGCCCGAGGTGCGCCGGGCGGACGCACGCAAGTACCCCACCGACATGTCGTGCGTGCAGGCGTTCGACTTGTTGGTGGGCTGCATGGGCGTGAGCGGACAGCTCCGGAGCTACTACCGCTACGGCCAGGCCGCGGACTGCGGGTTCTACCTGGACAAGTTCAAGTTCTGTGTCATGAGCATGGGCTACGGCGACGAGCGCGAGGCGCGGGTGGCGGAGTGGTACGAAAAGAAGTGGGCGGAGCGCTTGGCCCGCGGCAGCAGCGAGGACGTGTGGGAGGAGCGCTAGCGCCACGAATCAACAGACCTCTCCGAGTCGCCATGCACTCTCTACTCCATAGACAAGACCGTGCGCAAGCAGTCACCGTGGTGCAAGTCCTCCAACGCATCGTTCACCTCGCCCAAGGGCCGGCGGTGCGTGATGAACTCGTCCACCTTCAACTTGCCGCCCATGTAGTCCTGCACCAAGCCAGGCAACTGGGTGCGGCCCTTCACACCGCCGTACGCGCAGCCGCGCCACACTCTGCCCGTCACCAACTGGAACGGTCTCGTGGCAATCTCCTGGCCGGCCGCGGCAACGCCAATGATGATCAGCTCGCCCCAGCCCTTGTGGCACGCCTCCAACGCGTTGCGCATGACGTGCACGTTGCCCGTGCAGTCGAACGTGTACTCGCAGCCGCCGTCCGTCATCTCAATCAACTTGTCCACGATCGACACGCCCTCGGGCAACTCGGTCGGGTTGATGAAGGCAGTGGCGCCAAACTTCTCGGCCCACTCCTTCTTCTTGTTGTTGATGTCCACCACAATCACCTGCCCGGCGCCATTGCTCACGGCACCCATCACCACCAGCAAGCCCACGCAGCCGGCACCAAACACCGCCACGTTGTCGCCCTTCTGCACGTTGGCGGTGATCGTGGCAGCACCGTAGCCGGTGGTGATGCCGCAGCCAAGAAGACACGTGCGGTCGGTCGGCGCCTTGGGGTCCACCGCCACCACCAGCACGTCCGCCACCACCGTGTACTGCAGGAAGGTGCTGCAGCCCATGTAGTGCAAGACGGGCTGGCCCTTGCACGTGAAGCGCAGGGTCCCGTCGGGCATGAGGCCCTTGCCCTGCGTCGCGCGCACGCTCGAGCAGAGGTTCAGCTTGCCGCTGGTGCAGAACTTGCACTTCTTGCACTCGGCCGTGTAGAGCGGCACCACGTAGTCACCCACCTTCACGCTGTCCACGCCCTCGCCAACCGACTCCACAATGCCCGCACCCTCGTGGCCGAGAATCACCGGGAACTCGCCCTCCGGGTCCGTGCCCGAGAGCGTGTACGCGTCGGTGTGGCACACACCCGTGTGGAGCACCTTGATGCGCACCTCGTGCGCCTTCGGCGGCGCCACCTCGATCTCCTCGATCGAGAGCGGCTTGCCGGCCTCCCACGCAATGGCGGCCTTGCAGGTGATGGTCTTTCCGGTGGTCAGCATGAAGAAGTGGGGTAGTTGTTCGGGCAAACGGGCCTAACTCCCGCCGTTATATATTGCCGGCGGCCGGAAGGAATTTCCCGATCGGGGCATTGCAAGCGCAGATAAGGCAGCGACACAGAACGGCGCGCTACGCCTGGAAAACGCACTGGAGCCTCACCGCGAGCGGGAGGGCGGGGTCGGTCGCCGTCAACGCGCCGTCGGGCGCCAACAGAGTCACCAACTGCTCGAGGTTCGGCCGCGTGCTCTCCTCGAGCGCCGGCGGCAGCCGGAAGTACAACGGGCCGTCGGGGCTCGACACGCTCGCCGCCTTCATGTTCACCTCGGGCCACTCCGCAAGGTGCTCGAGAAGGTCGCCGAGCGTCCAGTGCGCCGGCACCGGGAGCGTCTTGCGCGCCACGCCGCACACGGGACAGTCCGGCTTCCGCTCGTAGTGGAATGTGTAGCTGAAGAGCGAGTAGTCCCCCAGGTACGTCATGAAGTTGTCGAGCACGCGGGTGCAGCTCGTGGCGAGCTTGAATGTTTCGTTGCACACGGCCGCCGCAATCACCGCGTTCGTGCTCGCAATCGCGGGGATGATGTTCTTGACAACCCCCAACGCCAACGAGCGCGTGACGCCGGCAATGCCAAACAGCAGCGCCCGCGCTGCAGCCGCCGCGTACAACCAGTCAACGTGCTCCGGGTCGTCCGCATCGAACGGCTGCGCGTGGGTCCGCGGCCACTCGAGCACCAGTGCCCACTCCACGCAGTGCTCCGGGAGCCGCGGCGTGTTGGCAATGGTGCACACCGGGTACGTGGTCTGCTTGCCCAACGTGTCGAGGCCGCACTCGTAGCACGCACTGAGCGTCGGGAGAATGACGCGCACGCTTCCGCGGAACCCCTCGCTCCCGCCGTCCACCATGGGCACGAGCAGCTCCGGGTCGCTCGGGTCCACCATCAGCACAAGGGTCGCGTTCATCCAGCGCCGCGCCTCGATCGAGTCGAGCCCGCACACCACGAGCTGGAACCCGCGGTAGTACTCGGGCGTCTTGTCCTGGATGCGTCCGCAGTACGGCGTGATGCGGCAGCCAGGCACGCGCCGCTGTACGAACGCCGCCGCCACCTCCGCCTTCGAGCGGCCCACGTCGTGCGGCCGGAAGAGAAACTGGCGGTTGAGATTCAGCACGTCGATCGTGTCCATGTCGATCACGTGGATGTCGCGGAAGCCGCTGAGCGCGAGGTTCTTGAGCACCTCGCACCCGAGCCCGCCGGCGCCAATCACAAGCACCTTGGTGGCGGAGAGAGTTGCAAGCGCCTCGGCCCCGGGCTCGAAGAGAGGGTCGCTGAACGGCCCCGCCTTCGAGAGCACAGGCGTGATGGACGGCGTGGCGTTCCGCATGAAAGAAGCAGAGGAAGGTGGCGGAAATAACGCTTGTTGCCGCGCGGCGTGTTGGCGCGCCCACGCACCACGCCCTACCGCTCCAAGTCGCACACCACCTTCTTGCCCGTGCGCGGCAGGTACACCACGGCCCACCGCGTGCCGCGTGCCCGCTCCTTTGCCAATGCGGCGTACATGTTCTGCACAAAGCTCCGCGGCGTGTTGTTGTGCGCGCCGCCCACCTTGCGCCGCCACTCCTCCGGGTTGTCCAAGCTCGTGATGCTGATCATGTCGAGCAACTCGTCCCGCGTGTCGATCAGAAACACCGGCGCCTGCGCAAGCACCTGGAGGAGCTCGCGCTGCGCCTCGCTCGCGGCTGCCTCCACCGCCCACCGGTCCTTCTTTGCCCGGCCCTTGCGCCGGCTCCCGGTCGCCTCGTTTGGCACCTCGATGCACCGCGTGTTCACCGTGATCACCAGCGGCGCGTCCGTCTCTTCCGGCTCCTCCGGCTCCTCCGCCACCGCCGCCGGCTCTCGCTTTGCCGAGAGCTCTGCCCGGAGCGCTTCCCCCACGTCCTCCACGTCGACGTCCACCTCCCGGCCGCTCTCCAAGTGCCGCACCCGCAACGGCTTGTACGTCTTGCGGCTCCTGACGCTGATGTGCAGCGACTGCTGCTGCTTCACCACCACCACGTGGCTCGCCCCGTCCGCGCTCGCCTGGGCCATTGCCTCCTCGAGCAGCAGCGACGTCGACACGAGGTCCGCCCGGAGCCCCGCCGCCCAGAGACGCGTCACCGTCTCCACCGCCATCGCACGGCCCTGCGGAAGAAGCGCCACCACAAGCGCGTCGCACCTGCTCGGCTGGGCCACCAACGCGTCGCGCACACCCGCCACCCCGCTCCGCCGCACCCGGAGGTGCTCGCGCTTCATCCGCTCCACAAACGCGTCCCACGCAATGTGCACGCCCACCGCCGAGGGGATCTTGTGGTGCCGCCCCCGCGCAAGCGCCATCCGCTCCACAAGGTTGTCGTAGCGCCCGCCCCCCGCGACATAGAACACCCGCTCCGTGTTCCGCACGCTCTCGGTCACAAGCACCTGGAACATGCTGCCTCCGCGATACAAGCCATAGCTGTAGCTGCTCCATGGCGCCACCACAATGGGGAGCCCCACCCCAAGCTGCTTGCAGCACGCCGCCACCATCCCAAGATGCACAAGCGCCTCCTCCACGCGGTAGAACCCGGGCCAGTCCTTGAAGGCCTTGGCAAGCTTCCCATCCGCCTGGTCCACGCTGCACTGCCAGCGGAACGCCGCAAGCTGTGCAAACGTCGTCGACCCCACTCCGAGCTGTTTCTGGAGCACCACCTTCGTCTCGTGGCTGCTGCGGCCCGTTTGCGCAAGTTGTTGTGCCACCGCCGGCCACGCCGCCTTGTCCACGCCACAAAACTCCATCACCAGCTCAAGAATGTTGCTGTGGTTGAGCACAATGGCCGTGTTCGCGGCGGTGAAGCATGGTGTGAGCGCCACCACTTCGTCCACCACCTTGAGACACTCCGCCTCGTGGAACGGCCGGTCCGCCTGCTCCAGCAGCACAATGTCAAAGTCAAGCTCGCCGAGCGTGAGCGGCGCCGCGCCGGGGGTACCGGGCGGGCGAAACACCTGGCCGAACCGGTACCGCTTGTGCACCCCGTCAAACCCATGCGCCGAGAGCTGGCGTGCAAGCGGCACCGTCAAGTCGCGCGGAAGCTGCAACACAGCACCCAGGGTGTCGAGCACCTCGTAGAGCGGCTGCTGAAGAAACTGGGTGTAGAGCGAGAGCCGTGGGAACACTGGGGGAAGCCGCGTGTCCGCGGCAATGCCGCCGTGGCGGGCAAACACGTCCACCACCTGTGCAAGGATCTGGTTGTGGAAGAGCTGCTCGGACTGTGACGTGTGGTGCGTCGCCATCTGCTCAAACACGACGTCCTCCACAAGCAGGTACGGCTGTGCAAAGAGCGTCTTGCGCACCTGAGGCTGCCAAGGCAGCAGCGGGTCCGCCAACAGGCGGAGTGCCTCGCGGATGAGCTCGTCCTGGTGGTGCACCGGCACGAGGCCCAGCTGGAGCACCTCGGTTGCGTCGGGCCGCGCAGCGGGGTCGTGTGTGAGAAGCCGCGCAAGGAGCTTGTGCTCGGCTGGTGCCGAAAAGCCCCGCGGGAACACCACGGCCGGCTTGCGGAGCTCGCGGAGCGTGAGCACGCGCTCCATGCCGGTGCCCATGGTCCAGCACATTTCAAAGAAGATGATGCCGAGCAGGTACATGTCCACCTTGGCACCGTACGTGCCGGTGCCGTCGCCCACCTCGGGTGCGACGTAGAGGGCCGTGCCCACCTCCCCCAGTAACGCCTCGTCGGCCGCCAGCTGGAACGGGAGCACGGCGTTGGTCACGTTCTTGGCAAGCCCAAAGTCGCCGATCTTGATGTTGTTCAGCTGGTCAATGAAAATGTTGGCGGGCTTGAGGTCTCGGTGCACGACACCCTGGCCGTGGATGTAGGCAAGCGCCTCAAGCACCTGGCGGAGGAGTCGCCAGTACTCGTCCGTCTGCTTGGGAAGGCCCTGGGCAATGAGGTTGGCAAGGGTGTTGCGCTCGCAGTACTCCATCTGGATGTACACCGTCTGGGGATGGGCGGCGGGCACTCGTGCCGGACCAGGCGACGTCTCCAGCGACACCTGCCTGCTGGCGTCGGCGCTGCCAAACACAAACGGGTCGCTGGCAAGCAGGTTCAGCACGTACTCGAGCGACGTGAGGGCATGCGAGACTGAGAAGGAAGGAGCGGTGTCGTCCAGCGTGTAGCCGCCCAGGGTCTCATCCTCCAGCTCGCTGTCGCTGCCCGCCCTCCCGTGGCTGTCCTCTAACCACAGGTTGTAGTAGCGCACAATGTACTGGTGGTTGAGCTTCAGAAGAAACGCCACCTCCGCCAACACTGTGGGGTCGGTCACGTCGCGGATCACCTTGACGGCGTAAAAGTTGCCGTCCATGCGGCCCCGCGCCTTCACCACCTTGCCGTACGCGCCGCTGCCAAGAGTGCCAAAGTCCTCAAAGTCCTTGTGGAACCGGCCGTCCGGCTGCTGCGTGGCACCGGCCGACAGCGGGGCCACCAGAAGGCGGCGCGCACGCTGCGGCGCTGCGGCCTCGCTCATAAACGCCTGCTCCTCTTGGCCCACGCTTTCGCGGAACAAGCGCATGTGGATGAGCTCCAGCACGTCGACGCGCCGCTTGCTCTCGGGTCTGAACATGTAGCCGAGGAGTGCGGAGACCGACGGAACAAGCACCAGCGCCGCCACCAAGTCCTGGGGCGTGGCGTAGTCTTGGAGCACCTTGACACCGCCAATCATCTCCACAAACAAGACCCCCAACTCCCACACGTCCGTTTTGCGTGTGTGGTTGTCCTTGCCGTTGTGCTTGGAGAGCTCGGGCGCACGCCAGCCTGGGCCGATGGCAAGGTCGATGTGCTCGACGCGCGACTCGCTGGAGGGGTGGCTGTTGAGCATCTCGATAAGACGACAGCCGTACACGGGATGGGCAAGCCGCACGCCCACCAGGCCCACGTCCATGTTGCGCACCATCTGCACCGTGTGCGAGTTGACAAACTTGTGCGTGAGTCCGTGCTGGAAGAGGCCCTGGAGCGCATACACGAGCTGGAGCATCCATGAGCGTGCCGTTGCAAGCAGCGTCAGGCCCACCACCAGGAGGAGGTCGTTGACGGTGCCCATGGGCAGGGGCGGTGTGAGAAGGGACACCTCCCACCGCAGGTCGGAAGCACGTCTGATCTCGAATGCGTACAACCGTGCCACCAGCGGGTCTGTGACCTTGTTCACCGCCAGCAACAACGCCTCCAACTGCTGGAGCTCGTGGCGGCCGTCGGGGGTAGACCAGTGCGGGTTGCGGAGCTCCACCACCGTAAGGAGATACTCGGGGGGCGCGGGACCGTCGATGTACGGCGTGACGGCGTACTGGCGCCCGATGTGGCCGAGAAGGTCGCTGGTGGTGGTGGGCACAAGACCCGTCACGGCCTGGAACCGGAAAAGACGGCCGTCGTGGGAGTCCGACACCACCGAGTCGAACAAGACGTGGGGGAGGGAGTCAGGGGGGAGAAGCACGGGCGGGTCCTGCGTCACAGCCTCGCCTGGCGCCTCGCGCCCCTTGACCAACCCGGCCACCTGGCGGAACGTCTGCTGGGCCTGGTGGATCTGTGCCTGTTTCTCCTCCTGTTCCTGGGCCCGCACCAATGCCTCCTGCTTCTCGATGCGCTCGCGACGCTCTTCCTCCAAACTCCCGGTGCGGTTGCGCTCCTGCTCGATTTCGTCGAGCCGCGCGCGCACCTCGTCGGCAACCACCAACACCATTTCCAGGCCCTTGTGGGCGGCACACACGGTGTCAATTAGCCGCTGAAAGTCGCGGAGAGTGTCGCGGTGTAGCGACGGCGAGGAGATGGAGATGGTGGGGAGGGTGGCCGGGTACGTGGGCGTCATGGCGACGTGCAAACACACCCGGAGGTCGTCGCTCGCACCGAGGTGCAAATTAAACACCGGCAGCGGGCGCTGGTTCCAGGCGCTGGTGCCGGGCGTCAAGTCCTCAAACTCGCCGTCGACAAAGTACAACGCCTTGACCGTCTCCACCTCGTCGTCCTGGATCTGGGCGTAGTCCATGAGATGAGCGGAGTGGCGATGAGCCCTGCCGCAATGGACACGCTCCGGGTGCTTGTCACCACCGACAACCACGTGGGCTACGCGGAAAACGACCCGGTGCGGGGGGACGACAGCGGTGCGACGTTCGAGGAGGTGATGGCGATTGCGGCGGCGCGGGACGTGGACCTTGTGTTGCAGCTGGGCGACTTGTTTCACGTGAACAAGCCGCTGAAGAAGCTGCTCGTGCAGGTGGTGCGGTCGTTGCGGCGGCACGCGCTCGGGGGACGGCCGTGCGAAATGGAGCTCATGCTGGATCCGCTGGGGGCGATTGCCGGTGGGTTTGGCGTGAACTACGAGGACCCCAACTTGAACGTGCTGATTCCGGTGTTTGCCATCAGCGGCAACCACGACGACGGGAGCGGCGACGGCCACTTGAGCCCGCTCGACGTGTTGGGGGTGTCTGGGTTGGTGAACCACTTTGGGATGGTGCGGGACAACGACAGCATCCAGGTGGAGCCGGTGTTGCTCGCCAAGGGGACGACGCGGTTGGCGTTGTACGGCATGGCAAGCGTGCGGGACGAGCGCTTGTTCCGGACGTTCCGCGACAAGAAGGTGGCGTTTGCGCGGCCCAGCGACGATCCCGACTCGTGGTTCTCGCTCATGTGCGTGCACCAGAACCACGCCGCCCACACCGCCACGAGCTATCTCCCGGAACACTTTCTCCCGCGCTTTCTCGACCTCGTGGTGTGGGGGCACGAGCACGAGTGCATTCCGCACGCGGTGCCGAACCCGGACACGGGGTTCTCGACGCTCCAGCCGGGGTCGCTGGTGGCGACGCTGTTGTGCGAGGGCGAGGCGGTGGACAAGCACGTGTTCGTGCTCAGCATCACCGGGAAGCGCTTTCTGCTCGAGCCGGTGCGTCTTCAGACGGTGCGGCCGTTCGTGATGCGGGAGCTTGCGCTCTCGCTGTTGGGGATCCCGCCCGGACCGGCGCTGCGCCAGGAGATTGCGCGGGCGTTGGTGGAGGAGATTGACCGGTTGATTGTGGAGGCGGCAGCCAAGTGGGGCGAGGCGAACCCGGGGAGCAGCGGGGAGCCGCCGTTGCCGCTTGTGCGGCTCCGGGTGGAGTACTCGGGGGGGTACGAGGTGGAGAACCCGCGGCGGTTTCTGAACCGGTTTGTGGGGCGGGTGGCCAACATCAACGACGTGGTGCAGTTCTACAAGCGACAGAAGGGGCGGGAGGCAAGCGTGGGGAAGGCGACAACACGGGAGGCGAGCTACGACGCCAACGTGCATGTGCAAGAGTTGGTGAACCAGTTCTTGCCGCAGGGCGGGCTATCGTTGTTGGCGCGGGAGGAGTTGAACAGTGCGGTGAAGCGGTTCGTGGAGTCCGAGGACAAGGGTGGGTTGGTGCAGCTGGTGGAGCAGCAGGTGGAGAGCGGGGTGGCGCGGCTCGAGCGGGCCGGCGCCGACTGGGACGAGGAGATGGGTGTGGCGGAAGAGCCCCGGGGAGCGGCCGCCGGGGTGAAGCGGGAGGCGGCCGTGGAGGCGAGGCGAGGAAGGCGGGCGGCGCGGAAGCGAGCCGCCACGCCGTCCCCGTCCCCCACGCCGTCCCCTTCATCCTACGCATCCTCAGACTGACAAGCATGTATTCGTAACGAAAGGTCGAATGCAACGTCCACACCTAGGCCTCCTCAAGGTGCTCGGGAGTCACCTTGTGGTTCGGAGGCATGTCGGTGACGTAGCGGCTCGGGGGCACCCAGCCGGCCAGCTTCCACGGCAAGACGCCGCTGGCGTACAACTCGTCCACCTCCTCGAGCGACAAGCCCTTGGTCTCGGCCACGCCAAAGTACACGAAGAAGACGGAAAAGACCATGCAGCCCATGAAGACGTAGCCGTAGGCGAAGTGGATGGCGGAGGTGATGAAGGGAGTGAAGAAGGCGATGAGGAAGCCCCAGATCCAGTTGGCGGCGGCAGCCATTCCCATGCCCTTGGTGCGGATGCGCAACGGGTAGGTCTCGGACACGACCACAAACACCACCGGCGCCCACAGCGCGGCAAAGAAGAAGATGTAGAAGCAGGTGAAGACAATCATGCAGTTGCCTGCGCCCTTGCTGGTGGCGCCGTCGTAGCCGTTGGGGTAGAGACGGGTCACGCCAACAGACAGGTACACGACGTAGCAGATCACCATGGCGATGGAGCCGGTGAGGAGGGTCTTGCGGCGCCCGAGCCTCTCGACGGCGTACAAGCCGGCAAAGGTGGCGGCAAAGTTGATGACACCGAGGACGATGGAGGTCTCGAAGGAGTCGTTCATGCCGACAGCCTTGAAAATGGTGGTGCCGTAGTAGAAGAAGTAGTTGTCGCCGGTGAGCTGCTGCAAGGACTGCAACATGATGCCGATGAACAAGCGGTAGAAGATCCGCGGCTTGCCGGTAAACAACTCGCCCCACAGCGCCTTGCCGACAGCGCGCTCGTGCTCAATGCCCAGCTGCAACAACTCGCACTCCTTGACAACCTCGGGGTCGTCGACGTTGGTGCGGCGCACACGCGCAAGCGACACCTTGGCGTCCTCAACGCGGCCCTTCTCGAGCAAGTAGCGGGGCAGCTCGGGCATGGACACCATGCCGATCACCATGAGGATGGCCCAGGCAAAGCAGAGACCGAGCGGGATGCGCCAGCAGCGCAGGTCGTCGTAGCGCTTGGTGCCGTAGGTGGTGCAGTAGCCGAGGAAGATGCCGAGGGTGATCATCAACTGGTAGCACAGCACAAGAGTGCCGCGCACGGCGGCGGGCGACGTCTCGGCAATGAAGGACGGCAGGAGCACCGTCACACCGCCGACGGCAAGACCGGAGATGATTCTGCCGATAAAGTACTGGTACCACTTGTCGATGGAGGCGATCTGGATGACGATGCCGACAATGTACACCACCATGACGCACATCAAGCCGTTGCGGCGGCCCACCATGTCGCCGAGGCGGCCAAGGGTCAAGCCGCCGATGGCGCAGCCGATGTTGAAGATGCCGACAATCAAGCCGGTGCGCACGTTGGACAAGCGGCCGAGGCCGTCGGCGGTGTGCTCGCCGAAGCGGTTGCGGAAGTCGGACATGTTGACAAAGCCGGAAATGGTGCCGGTGTCCCAGCCAAACACAAAGCCGCCGAAGGCAACGAGCAAGCAGAAGAAGGACACGAGCATGTACAGCAGGTTGGTCTGCGGCGCGGCCTCGTTGTGGGTGTGGTTGTCGCTCGAGTGGTCAACCTCAACCTTGTCTGCGGCCAGCGGCAGCATTGCCGGGGTGACCCCGTCGAGAGGGTGTTCAGAAGGCGTGGTGGTCATGAGTGTGTGAGACTCTGGGTGGGGCAGGAGACAGACCGGGCGCACGCCGTATTTATACTCGCCGCGGCCGGGCAGAATCCACGCCGGCGCGTGCTGCCCGTTCGAGCTCCTTCCACCAGGCATGACGCGTGCATGGCCAGGACGTTGGGTGACGTTGCTTGCAGAATATTTCTCAGCTGGCGCTGCATTCTGACGTCAGTCCGTGCGCGCTAGCGCGGTGATGTCACGTGATGTTGCCTTTTCGGAGATTTTTTCTGCATGATGCATGAGCGATTTTTCCGCTCCCGAGGTGCTCCGTGCCTGTTCGGCGTCGGCAGCCCAAGTCCGCGTGTGGGGGCAACAGCCGGGCGGGGCACCGCGGGGCACGGCGCCGGCACCACCGGCGCCGACACAAGCGGCAGCGGCGCCGGAGCGTGTCCCCAGTGGGCCCGGGCTAGGCGGGGGCACGCGCGCTCGTGCGCCGCCCTGGGTTCTGCGGCCAGCAGGTCTCTGTTCTGAGCTGGCACGGCGGCGGCCCGCCTCCAGAAACTCCGACGACATTCCGTCACCCCACACGCCCCCACAATCACCCCACCCCCCCGCCATTTGCGGCTCGCCCGGGTCCGGGGTTATCGCATTCGGAACAACCCACAAACTTGCAGTCCTCATGCATGCACGGTTTCTCCGGAGTATGCACCATAGGCGCGCTGCAGGACGGATGTTCCGTGCGGCCGGCTGCCGGGCTGCTCGCGCAGTTTCTCCGTTCCGTGCCGCGGGCGGCCGCGGCCCGTGATCGTCCGAGGAGACAGCCGTGTCGCGCCGCACCTATGCCGCCTGCGCGTCGGCGCCTGTGTCCGTGTCCGCGTCGTCGCGCCGCGTGTACAACCAGCGCATGAACTCCCGCTGGTCTGTCCACCGCCGCCCGCGCTTGCCATACACGTACAACGGGATGCCCGCGAGACAGAGGGCAATCTGGATCCCGGCAAACGTGGCAAACACATCCCGCGGGCCCTTGGCGTCGATGAAGCCCACATTAAAGAGCGAGAAGAGAAAGCCCACCACATTCTTCATCAAGTTGAGCGTCACCAACGCCTCCGCAGCAAACATCTTGTACAGGTCGATGGTGAAGGTGATGGCCGTGGTGGACGCAAGCAGACAGCCAAAGCCCACGATGCCAAAGAACACCACCGGCACGATCCACAAGTCGTGGTTGCCCAACAGCCAGCCGTAGCCAAGGAGCCCGATCAGCACCAGGAGAAACACCGGGATGCACATGATGAGGCGGAACTCCGGCTCGTAGGTGCCGTGGTTGCGCTCCACAAGTCTCCGCACGAGCATGTCCAGCGCCTTGCCCGCCACCACCAGACCCAAAGTCCCGCCCACAAACGGCAGGATGTAGAAAAGGCCGATCACGAGCATCAGGTAGTTGTACGGGTTTGCGTGGAAGAGGTGCAGCACCAGCTCCAGGATCATGATGAGCCACACCACTGCAAACGTGTACACCAACGCGCCGTAGAGCACCAGCGGGTACATCAAGAGCACGAACGGGCGGAGCGCCACCATCCACCACTTGTCGGGCGTGTGCACGCCGCTGGTGACACGGAGCTCCAGCAAGAAGCCGCGCCTGGCCATGCCCGTTTCGTCTTCCAAGAGATGCGGCTCGTGGAGCACCTGCACCGGGCCGTCGATCGCGGTGGGGTCGATCGCGGTGGGGTCGGCCGCCGCCAGCGGCTCCTGCTGCAACACAGACGAATGGAGCAGCGTGTGTGTCGTGAGCTGTGTGTGTGCCGTGCCCACCGTGCGCGTGCTGTAGCCCTGGCGCGCGAGCGGCGGCCGCAGGGGGATGGCAAAGCTGTTGGGCGGGTGGTTGTACAAGGACTCCATCTGGCGCCGTTTCTGCGCCATGATCTCCCGTGCCTTCTCGCTCTCCTGCACCAGCTGCTTGTTGGGCGTGGGTGCGCGGTCCCAGAACGTCTCCGGCGCAAACATGAAGGTGAGCACGAGGTTGACGCCCAAGATGATGGTCAAGATCCAGTACAACCAGTGGCGGTCCAACTGCTGGAACACAAACCCGGCAAGCATGGGCACGAGGTTCTTGCCGCCGAGCAACAACATGGTGTAGATGCCGGTGCGGTACGCGCGCTCGTGGGCAAAGTACGTCTCGGCGATCGTGGCCAGCGGAAGCGACTCACACGGCAGCGAACCAATGCCGGTGAGAATGCGGGCACCCAACAACAGCCCAAAGCTGTTGGCACGGGCCCCCCAGATGGCGCCGCCGAGAAAGATGAGGATGCCCACGAGATACACGACACGCTTGCCGTAGAGAACGGCGGTGGGGGCCGCAAACACCGAACCCACGCCAAGCGCAAGCATGTAGCCCCCCACCAAGTACAGCGTCGTGTTGACGGACGTGCCAAACTCCTTGCCGAGGTCCGTCAAGCCGGCCGCAAGCAACGGCGTCTGGCCGCCCACGATGAACAGATGCCAGCCGATGACGCACAAGCCAAGGTCGCGCTTCCACACGGGCCAGTTCAACGGGTCGTTGGGGTTGTCCTGCGGCTGGGGGTTGAGCACGATACCCTGCGGGTTTACCTTGACGGCGGTGCTGCGGCTGGTGGCGGGCGTGAGCGCAGCCAGCGCGGGCTGCGGCGACTGCGGCACCGAGGGCACCGGCGTGTTGTCGATCATCATCTGCACGGTGCCCGTGATGGGCCCGTCGTACGCCGGCTCCAGAATCCACAACCCCATGTGGTGTGGAAGAGGCTGGCCGACACGTTGCGGCCACGGCTCGGCGCCCACAACACCGTGACGTCAGGGCGCGTCCAGGCCCTCTTGCGTGCAGGATGGGCACGTGCAGGGGCACGTGTGCTGTGGTGGACACGCCGGTCCCGAAAGGGGCGGATCGGCGCCGGCTGCAGGCCGCCTCGCTAAGCCTGCAGCCGGAGCGAGGGCGCGTCCGTGGGAGAGGTGAATGGGCCGGGCCCGGCCGCAGGGCGGCGGCGTGCGACCGCAAGCGGCGAATGGGTGCTGCGCGGGCCGCGGTGATGCTGCGCGGGCCGCGGTGATGCTGCGCGGGTTCTGGCGGTGCCGCTCCGCCCGCGCCCGTGGCCCGCCCTGCGGCCCGCCCCGCGTCCGCCTGGGCTCATCTGCATGCACACGCGCCACGCGCGCTAGCGAAAAAAACGCCCTGCGATGCGTGGCGCCTCGTGCCAGCAATCCCCCACTCGCTGCTCATGGTATCGCTTGGGAGCATCAGCCGCTCGCTCAGGGGCGCGCGGGCGTTGGCCGTGGTGTTTGTGCTTGTGCAGCTCTACTGCCTCGCGCGCTACCAGCAGGCACATGCCTCCCGTGCCTACGACACCAGCTTGGGCTACACCATCAACCGCGCCCACAGCATTGCTTCGATGACGACAGAGCAGATCAAGTCCCGCAACCGCGCGTACCACTGGCGCCAGGCGCTTGTGAAGGACATGGCGCCGCTTGGGTACCTCGACAAGCTTCGCAACACCACGTACGCCGCCAGCGACATGAACCACGAGGAGTTTGGGCAGCAGGCGCGGGTCGCTGCTGACGCGGTGCAGATGAACATGGCTCGCCCGTACATCGACTTTATGGAGAACCGCGCAGAGGTGGTGCTTGCGAACCTGAAGAAGGACAACTGCAAGGTGTACTTCCAGTACTTGTACCTCCAGCACAAGGAGTGGCTGTTCCCGTTGTTGGACGACGAGAAGAAGTGGTTCTACAACAAGGGCGTGTTTGGCGACGAGTTCATGCGCGATCTCCGTGCCAACATGTTGAAGGAGCGCTACCTCGCCCTGCACCCCGACATGACGCCGGAGGAGTTCAAGAAGGTGCCGCAAAAGGAGTGGGAGGGGGCGGAGGTGACGGAAGACGACTTGCGTCTGTCCTTGGCCGAGTACACGCGTCTGGTCGAGAGCTTCCGGATGACGGAGCAGGAGGCGGTGGACGCCGTCACCAACTTGCGTGCGTTTGCGCTGTGCTTTTTGGAAAAGAACAGCTTCGATCTCTCGCAGGAGGTGCCCACGGACATGGCCCGTGCCAGCAAGGAGATGCCCGACATGGCCGTGACTGAGGGCAAGGCCATGGACGTTGCCCTGCACGTGCAGCTGGTGAACAACTCGTGCTCGTCGCTCGAGAAGCGCTTGTTCCCGTGGTTCACCGGCAAGTTCCCGGTGTACACGCGGTGGGACGGCACCGTTGTGGATGGCGGTGTGCCGGTGATGGCGCAGTACCTCGACGACTCCCAGCAGAACACCGAAGTGTACAAGAAGACCACCACGGCCAAGGACGACCCGTTGCTGCCGTGTTTTGTCCAGCAGCTTGCGCAGAAGGCGAACGGCCGGGGCATTGTGGTGTTGGCCGGGGACGAGCACAAAGACAAGCTCATTGGGTTGATCCGCGTGTTGCGGGGGCTCGACAACAAGCTCCCGATCCAGATGGTGCACCGCGGGGAGCTCACGAGCAGCTTTCAGAAGGAGCTTGTGGCAGCGGCACGCAACCTGTTCCGCCAGAGCGAAATGCCGGCGCTGTTCACCAAGCTCAACGACGTGTTGAAGTACGGCGCCGGTACGTCGAAGGAACACAGCAACGCGTTCCAAGAAGCGCTCAAGGACAAGGCCGACGTGGGCAAGGCGGTGTACGAGTACACCTTTCCGCCGCAGGAGCTCTGGTTTGTGAACGCGAAGGAGTGCATCACCGCGGACTTTGCGTCCAAGTTTGAGGGCCGCTCGAGCAAGCTCCTCCCGTTCATGCTCGGGCTGTTTGACGACACGCTTCTCATGGACATGGATGCGGTGCCGCTCATCAAGCCGAGCGACTTTTTCAAGCTGGAGCTGTACCGCAAGACGGGCACCTTGTTCTTCCGGGACCGGGAGACATACGGCGCGGCAACGACGAACGATGTGATGTTCTTTGCCAAGTTGATGCCGACGGTGGTGGACCAGGCGGTGTTTGGCATCCGGGCCACGTCGAACCACACGTTGAACAACAACTACATGAGCCGTGGCCAGTTGTACTACATGGAGGCCGGTGTGGTGGCGTTCCACAAGCTGCGGCACGTGGCGGGGTTGCTTGGCGCGGCCTCGCTCAGCATGTGGCCGCAGGCAACGGGCCGGGTGTGGAGCGACAAGGAGTTGTTCTGGCTCGGGTTGCTGGCGGTGGGCGACGAGGACTACGAGTTCAACGGGAACCCGGCGGCCGCGGTGGGGCAGATCACGCCGATGGAGTTCCGGCCAAAGGGGACAGTGGCGCAGGAGGTGTGTCTGGTGCAGCCGGCGCACATCCTGAGCGACGACGACGCCACGTTGTTGTGGATGAACGCCGGGTTCAAGTTCTGCAGCCAGCAGGACTCGTTTGACAAGCTGCGGCAGCACGAGAAGATGATGATGTTCTCGGGGGCCAAGGACCGCGAAGACGAGCACGGGAACGAGGCCTCGTTGCGGCGGGCGTTCATGGCGCCAATCAAGGTGGAGGCGGCGATCATTCCGCCGGCAAGCAACCACTGGACGCACACGCAGAACAGCGAGCCGGGCCAGGGCTGGGCGCAGATGAAGGACATCTGCTCGAACCACTTGTGGTGTGCATACGACCGCGTGGGAGCGCGCACAGACGCGCCGTACACGGGCCGGGTGTTCCGCTTCAACGTGGTGGACCAGCTCCGGTACGCGTTTTTGGGCGACTTGTGGACGGGCTACGGCGTCGAGCAGGACGGCGTCGAGCCCTTGGTGAACCCGATGCTCGCGTAGCGGTGCCGTGCGCGGCGTCGAGCGTCCAAGCATGAAACCAAGCAATGTTCAGCGCGCCGCGCAAGGCGCCATGCCGGCGCACAGCCGCGTAGACGAGCATCTCACACAGACATGCGCGTCCGGCCAATCAGCGGCCCCGACGCGGACGCGGGCTAGGGGGCGGAGGCTGAGCCGTGCATAGACGCGCCGCGAACTCTAATCCCCTGCCAAGAATCACGTTCTGTGTGGCGCAAAATGCACACCCGCCTCGGAAGAGATTACGGCCGGGAGGGCCGGGCTGATTGGCGGCGGCGTGGGCTGCAGGGCACGCTCCCGCTCTTTTGCCGCACCCATTCTTCTTCCGCGGCCCGCGCTTCCCACCCGCTCCACGATGGTCCACAAGCGCGCCTTCAGCGTCGAGGAGTTTGAGATTTCCGAGCTGTCGCTGGTGACGGCGCGGCCCGCAGGTGGCGCGCTGCATTTCGGCGATGGGGCTCCGCGGCCGCCAACGGTGACGAGGCTTTGCCTGGGCTCCCGGCTGAGCCGCAAGGCCCGGTGGCTGCGTCCGTCCTACGCCCGGTCCATCAAGCTCGCCGTGGCTGTGTTCATCGCGATCCAGGTGTGCGTCGGGATCGCCTACACCCACAACTGGCACTCGGGGAAGAGCGTGTCCTACTATGTGAGCTCCGAGACAGTCGACGAGGAGGCGACCAAGGCCAAGTACGTGGACTTGCTCCGCGCCAAGATCGGCACGTTGCCGCGCGCTGCGGTGACACCGGAGCTTGTCGTTGCCGCCCAGGACTACTCGCTCGTGCTTGACAGCAACCAGGCGAGCTTGTACCGCGACTGGGTGGCCAACCACACGGCGGAGGTGCTCCGCAACCTGAAGCACGACAACTGCAAGCAGTTCTTCCAGCACATGTACCAGCGGAAGACGGACTGGGGCTTCGATGAGTTCGACGGCAAGGAGTGGCAGTACGACATGGCTGCGTTCAACCACGACTTTTTGGAGAAGCAGCTCCGAGAGGCGCAGAAGAAGGTGTTCATCGACCGTAACCCAGGGATGGACGAGAGAGAGGCGGACAAACACAAGAAGGAGTGGGAAAAGTTGGAGTTGCCCTACGAGGCAATCGAGACGGTGAAGAAGCTCTATTACGACAAGTTCCACGAGATCCGCACCACCGAGCAGGGTATCGTGGACGCGGTTACTCAGTTGCGAGTGTTTGGGCTGTGCTTTTTGGAAAAGAACAGCTTTGATCTCTCGCAGGAGGTGCCGGGGGACATGCTCAAGGCGGGAGCTGCTGCTGCCGCTGCGAAGAAGCACGGCCATCACCAGCGTCCTGGACGGCGCGAGGACGTCAAGAGCGAGCCGGCGTCGCCCCAGCAGTACAACAACTCGTGCTCGTCGCTCGAGAAGCGCTTGTTCCCGTGGTTCACCGGAAAGCTTCCGGTGTACACGCGGTGGA
>JAJMSD010000130.1:0-24172 GCA_030558265.1 [Candida] pseudocylindracea
ACGAGCTCGACCAGACGTGGCGCATCTTGGAGGTGATGGGGCTGCCGGACGTTGCGCTGCACGAACAGACGGCGGCGGCGGGCGGCGCGGCCGACACGGTGGACGGCGGGTCGCCGGCGACGCTGCCGTGGTTGTACGACCCGCCGCTCGGCGGGTTCTGGGGCGACGCGCTGCCGTTGGCGGCCAAGTTGGGCTTGACATTGCCGTACACCAAGGGCACCACGGTGCAGCAGCTCGTGCCGAACAACGAGATGCTCGGGGACGTGGTGCGGGTGTGTCTTGCGTGGAACCCGCGGGCGCGCGCGACGGCCGACGAGATCTGCAGCATGCCGTTCTTTGCGGGGACGTGTGCAGACCTCGAGGTGGTGCGCGCGAGCGACGCAGCCAAGGGCGGCGTGTGGGGCGTGGCAAAGGAGGACGCCCGGACGCCGGCGGAGCGGGCGGGCGGCAGCGAGGCATGGCCCGCAGACGGCACGGGCGGCGGCGTCGGCGCCGGCCGCGCAGTCCACGCGCCACCACGGCCGCAGGTGAACGGCGTGGTGCACGCGGGGGGGGCGGGGTGGGGCACGAGCGAGGGCTCATGGCCGCAGACGCCGGCGGCCGACGCGGAGCCGGCGGTGGACGTGTACAGCCCGGACGTGTTGGACGAGTTTGGCGGGTTTGCGGCGGACGCCAACGGGGAGGTGTGGGACGAGTGGGTGGCGGACGGCGGCGGCACGGTGCTCCCCAGCACGGTGCTCTCGGGCGCCCGGCCGTGAGCCGGCGCGGGCCCGCCGCAGTAGCACGCACAGCACGCCGCGACAGCGCGAGTGTTGCAGGCCGGGTAACCCCGCGCTGCGGGTATATAAGCTGGAATTTTTCGCAACCACGGCCTCTTCCCCAATCATCAGTAGTGGTTATACTATCTCTAAGATATATAATCTACTATAGGAACCAGTGGCTTGCGGTTGCGCCGTGATGGCGTGTGCCGGGAGACCACTAATCAGCTGAGCTGCTCCTGACCGACTAACACCCGGGCACAGGAGCGGTTCCGTTCGGTGTCCTCAGAGCAACACAGACGTGCGCACGGGACAGCTTGGCGGAGGGGCAGCGCCCGATGTCCGCTGATCGTGGCACACTGTTACAGTACCTATGTAGTTTTGGGGCGCGTCTCAGCCAAAGTACGCGTTCGTCATGTGCTTGGCGATGTTGAAGCCGAACAAGGACACGAGGTAGAGCACCGCCATGAGCGGCACCGGGAGGAGAATCACCTGCGAGTGGTCGAGGAACGGGAGCGCGTTGTACCCGTGGAACGTCACCACCATGTAGTAGCAGCCGGCGACGAAGTAGAGCGTGTTGCCGAGCGCGAGCAGGACCCACGCGTTCCAGCGGAGCACCGGCAAGAGCACAAACTGCACGAGGTAGAGCAAGACCCACACGACGAGGAACAGGTTGCAGTGCACGTCGAAGCAGTACGCCCACTCCAAGTCGTCCTCGGTGACGCCGCCGATGATGGCGCCGGAGGTGGAGCGCTTGAGGAACTTGTTGGCCACGACCCAGCCCACCGTGGCCACCACGACGCCGACGCCGAAAAAGTCGACGCCCACCATGTACACCACCAACCGGAGCACGCCCCCAACCAGCGGCGAGTACGCAAGCCCCCACGCCACCGCCAGCACCACGAGGAACAACGTGAGAAGCACCATGAAGCTCGGGTCGTCGCGCAGCCAGCGCCCCTTGGTCTGCTTCTGGTAGTACACCTGCTTGTACACGCGCCGCGGCAGCACCATGAGATACACAATGTCCCACATGGCCTGGTCAAAGTCGAGCGCCTGCGGGTGCCACAACCGCCCGAGCGCCACCGGCACGCGGAGCCGCGCCAGCGACAGCGCGCCGGGCAGCGCCCGCGGCCGCATCAGGTACGTCGACTCGCGGCGCACCGCCGGCGGCGGCACCCCGCCCACCATCGACCCGCTCGCCACCAGCAGCGGCGGCGGCGGCACGCCCGTGAACGCGTCCCCGCCCTCGAGATCAAGCCGCGGCGTGTACGACCGTCGCAGCATCGCAGCAATACAGCGGAGCAGCCGAGGACAACGTGGAGCGGGGATGCGCTGCCGGCCGGCGTGCGCCCACCGCGCGTGCGCCCACCGATGCGCCGCCATGCGCCTTCATGCACAGGCGCATCCGGATTTTTTTTTCAGGCCCCATGTCCTTGTCGTCGCAGCTTGCCCAGATCGCGGCGCAGCAGGTGTCGGCGCCGATGGACCGCAAGGCCCGCCAGAAGCTCCATCTGGCGAGCCTTGTGTACGACGCCAAGACCGCGGCCGCGCAGGACTACGACTCAATCTACGCCGACTGCCTTGAGCTGTTGGACCAGTTGGTGGCTGTCGACGCTCGCTTCAAGCGCTTCCGCCAGTCCTTGTTCTCGGAGACGTCCATCCTGGTGGACCGCAATGTGCAGACGGCTGCCGAGGTCCAGGCCTTGGACGCCGCCACCGTCACCTTTCTCGCCCTAGTGGGCCCGCACCTCCACCTCCAGCCTGCCGTTGGTGCGCTCGAGTGGCTCGTGCGCCGCTTCCACATCCACCTCCACCAGCCCGAGCAGCTCTTGGTCCTGGTGCTTCCCTACCACGCCACGCCCTTGTTCTCCCGCGTCTTGGCCATTGTCAAGCCCTTGCCCCACGCCTTCCTGTGGTTGCAGGGCTACCAGAAGATCCAGGGCTCCCGCGCCGTGCCCACCGCGGCCGTGGTCAAGGGCATGCTCAGCATCGACGCCCTCAAGGTGTTCAGCGCGTTTGTCGTGGCCCAGGCCAAGGCCGGCAACTTGTACGAGCGCCAGTTGGTGGTGTTTGTCGCTGCCGTGGCGCTGGCCATGGCGCTGATGGCCGCCGACCCCAAGCTGCTTGCGCCGTTCGTCGAGCTGCTTCTTGAGCTGGCCGCCGCCTTGTTGGCTGCGCCCCAGGAAATGGCCAAGAGCGCCGCCCACAGCGTCTTGGCCGTGGTTGCCGCCGTGCTGCCCCAGAACGCGGCCGTCTCTGCCGCCGTGTTTGCCCTGTTGTTCCAGGGCTTTGCGCTGCTTCCCGAGACGGTCCAGCGCTCTGCCGTGGTGTGTGCCGGCCGCTGGTGCTGCGCCATGCCCGTGCACGTCGCCGAGCTGGTGGCTGGCGAGTTGCTCCCGGAAGACGCTGCCGACCTCCTCCCGCGCGTGCTCCACGCTCATCCACTGGTGCTGCGCTTTGCCGCGTCGTACGTTGTGGCGGCGGCTGTCTCCGCGGCCGCCGCTCCCTTGGTGCGCATTGCCGGCTCGCTCGACAGCGCGCGAGTCGGCGACGTGGTGGCGGCGTTGGCGACTCGCGACGCCGCCCCGGCCGTGGTTGCCCTCCTCGAGTGGGCCGGGGCCACCCACCCCGACGCCCTTGCAGCGGGCGTTGCGGCTGCCGGCACCACCGTCCAGGACCTCGAGATGAAAATGGCGGTGCTGTTGCTCCCCGCCGCCGACGAGACCGTCCCGGTGGAGGACGCTCCCGAGGAGGACGTCGCCGAAGCGGCTCCCGAGGACTACGCCCCCGCCACCAACACCTCCTTCCTCCTCGACCCCGCGTCGTCCTTCTCCGAGCTTCTCCCGGTGTACACGCGTCTGGTGGTGGCGCGCACGCAGCGCGCCTTCCTCGCCAAGACCTTCCCCGAGCTCTCGCCGCGCCTTGCCTTCCTTCTCCGCGTGGCGGCCACCGGCGAGGCGCCCCAGGGTGCGCGCACGGCGGCTCTCCGGCTGTTGCGCCGCGAGGTGTCCGGCGCTCCCGCTAACAACGCCGTGCACTTGGTGGTTCCCACGGCCGTGGCCATTGCCGGAGACCAGCTGCGGGCGGTGCGCAGCGGGGCGGTGGCGGTGCTTGAGGCGGTGGTGGCCCGCAAGTCCCCTCCCTCCAAGCACTCGCTTGCCGCCGTGGCCGAGCTCTATGGCGACGACCGCAGCATGCTTGCGCTGCCCAAGGACGGCCGCAAGTGGGCCGAGCGCGTGGTGGGCGTGGCGCCGCAGTTTGTGGCCGACGCGGCCCAGTACGCGCGCGCCGTGGGCACCACGGTGACCGACCCCGTCACCCTTGCGTTTGCCACCCTGCAGGCGGTTGTGCCCACGTTGCCGGTGGTCCGCGCGCGTCTTCTTCTGGTGGTGGGCGCGCTGCGTGTCAAGGGCGCCGCGGCTGCGGGTGAGTTGGCGGCGGACGTGGTTGCGTCGTACCTCGCCAAGCGTGCCGAGCTCGCGACTCGCTGTGCCGCCACCAAGTTCCCCGTCGAGCAGCTCGACCGTGCCATCACCTCTGTGGCTGGGGACGACATTGCCTTCCTTGCGAACGCGGCCGAGCTGTTCCCCGACGTGGCGCTTCCGGCGCTTGCCAAGGTGTTCCCCACGGGCGAGTTTGCCGTGCAGGCGGCTGCGGCGGAGCAGCTCCTCGCGTCGGCGCCCGAGGCGCTTGCGGCGCTTCCGTTGCTGAACCTCCTTCTCGACCGCCTCCTCCGCGGACTGGTGCTTGAGCCGGCGCCGGAGCGCCTGGTGGCCAAGCGCCGCCGGCGCTCGCTGGCAGCCGCGCGCCAGGCGTTGCGCGACGAGCTGGTGCTGGGCCTTGCCCGCACCCACCTCCAGCGTCTTGCCACGGTGTTGGAGCTCGTGGCGGCCCTGGACGCGACCGACAGCGCGGAGCAGCTTCTTGCCACCTTGTTCAACCTGTTGGCGGACGCGGAGACGCTCGGCGGTGACGCCGGCATGCCCGTGCTCTACGTCCAGGAGACGCTTGCGCTGGCCTTGATGCGCACGCTCTCGTGCGGCACGCCGGACGCGGCACTGCTCCGGCCCGACTTGGTGGTGGCGGCGGTGCGCTCGCTGCCGCTGCCGGCGGTGCAGACGCGCCTCCTTGCGGTGGTGGCCAAGATGGCCGAGGTGGCCCCCGAGACGGTGCTCCACCTGGTGATGCCGGTGTTCACCTTCATGGGCGCGCACACGGTGCGCCAGGACGACGCGTTCAGCGCGCACGTGGTGGCACAGACGGTGGCCGCGGTTGTGCCCGCCCTCGGAGCCGCCCGCGACGCCGAGCTCGTGGTGGCGCTGTTTGCGCTGGCACTCCCGCACGTGCCGAGCCACCGCCGGGTGCCGTTGTTTGTGGCGGTGGCAAACGCCTTGGGCCCGCTCCGGGCGGTGCCGCTTGTGTGGTTTGCGGCGGCGCGCCAGGACGGCCGCGGCATTGGCGAGTTTGCCGAGGCGTTTGTGGGCGCCTTCCCGGCCGACGTGCAGTTGGCGGCGGTGGCGGCGTTTGTGCTGCTTGTGGAGGAGATGGGGCGGGAGGCGGAGGAGCTTGCGGCGCGGCCGATCTTCGGTCCGCTGGTGGCGGTGCTTCCTGCCGACCAGCGCAAGGACTTGGCGGCGTCGCTTCTCGCCTTTGCCGCCGGCTGTCTCGGCAGTCTGCTCGAGGTGAAGGTGGCGGTGGCGTATCTCGAGGGCGCGGCGGTGGAGGAGCCGTTTGCCGCGGCGCTTGCGGCCGCGTCCCGCGTCCAGGCGGCGCCGCTTGTGGCGGCGCTTGTGGGGCTTCTTCCGGCGCACCGCTTTGTGGCGGCGGCGGCTCCGCTTCTCGCCGACCCGGCGCGTGCGTCGGAGATCGGTGCGCTCGCGGCGGCCAAGTTTGGCGCTGCTGACCCCGAGGACGCGGTGCTGGTGGAGGCGGCGGCGGCGGCGGTGGTGCTCCTTGCCGACTCGAAGCAGTGGGAGTCCGCGGCGGTGGTGGTGGACCGCTTCGGGCCGCAGTTGGAGCCGGCGACGGTGACGAGCGTGCTTGCCAAGTGCGTGGACGGCGGCAAGTGGGCCGAGCAGGAGCTCGTGCCGTGTTGCGTGTGCATTGCGCTGTGTGTCCAGGTGTTGGGGGTGCGGCTGGTGGGGCTCTTCCCGCAGGTTGTGCCGGTGGCGCTCAAGGCGTTGGCGGCGACGGAGGACTCGACGGCGCACACGGCGCTTGTGGCGGTGCTTGCGTGCTGCGTGCGGCGGCTCCCGGCGTTCATGGGGAGCAGCGTGGCGCCGCTTCTTGCTGCGCTCCTCACGGCCGCGATTCCGAACGCGGCGCGCGTGGCGTGCGTGGATGCGGTGGTGGCGTCGCTCGAGCCGGCGGTGGTGCTCCCGGCGGTGTACGGGGTGTGGCAGCCGCTGCTCCGCGCGCAGGACCTTGGGTTGTTGCTCCATGCGTTGGGGGCGTGCGTCGAGCGCGTGGACCGCAAGGGCGCGGTGGGCGGCGCGAGCGCGTTTGTGCGGTTTGTGCTCGGGGCGCTTGGCCTCCGGGGCGCGCTGGAGTTGGACGCAAACGCGGTGGCGCGGATCGAGGCGCAGCTTCTCCAGACGTTTGTGGACTACGTGTTGAAGCTCAACGACAAGAGCTTCCGGCCGTTGTTTGCGCTGGTGGTGCGGTGGGCGTTTGCGGGCGAGGGCGCGGGCGACGTGGCGGAGGAGACGCGGCTCTGGGCCATGTTCCGCTTGTGGCACAAGTTGCAGGAGCGGTTGCGCGGGCTCGCGACGCCGTACAATGCGTACGTGCTCGAGCCGTGCGCCAAGTTGCTCGGGGAGTTTGCGGCGGGGCGCGAGGACACGGGGCTCAAGCGGGCGGTGTTGGTGCTGCTCGCGCTGCTGTTCCGCAACGACGGCGACGAGTGGTGGCAGCAGCAGCAGCGGTTCGAGGTGGCGTGCGAGGCGTTGTGCGGGCAGTTTGCAAGCGTCGAGGACAGCGTGGGCAAGCACCTCGTGAAGGCGGTGGTGTGGTTGGCGCAGGCGGCGCCGGCCGAGGACCACGCCAAGGCGTTGTACGCGGGCATCGTGGCGCACATGCGCGAGGAGGCGGCGGCGGGCGAGAAGCTCTGGGCGGTGCGGGCCATGGCGGGGGTGTTTGGCAAGATGGGCGAGCAGTGGTTGCCGATGGTGCCGCAGTTGGTGCCGGTGGTGGCGGAGTTGCTCGAGGACGAGGACGAGCGCGTGGAGACGGAGGTGCGCACGAGCTTGGTCAAGGCGGTGGAGCGCGTGTTGGGCGAGCCCTTGGACCGGTACTTGGAGTAGACATGGAGCAATCGACGCGGTAACGGCCACGGAAACAGGCGGGCCCGGGGTGGTCCGGGCGAAGAGCAATCGCGAAAGCCGCGCTGCATCGCGCGCAGAGGCGCCGGGGTTGCGGCGGGGTATAAAAGGAGGCGCCCGTGCCGTCCCCGCCCGCGGCAATGGGTTATCCGGAGACGTTCCAGGGGTTTGCGGTCCACGACCACTCGGGCGACAAGTGGCTGGAGGCGTCGCTCACGGAAATCACGCCGAAGCGGTTCGAGGAGCACGACGTGGACGTGGAGATTGACGCGTGCGGCGTGTGCGGGCTGGACGTGCACCAGGCGAACGAGGGGTGGGGCGAGAACAAGGTGCTGCCGTTGGTGGTGGGCCACGAGATCATTGGCCGCGTGGTGCGGCTCGGGTCCGCGGTGAAGGGGCTCGAGCTCGGCGACCGCGTCGGCGTGGGGGCGCAGGTGTGGGCGTGCCTCGAGTGTGACGTGTGCAAGAGCGGCAACGAGACGTACTGCCCCAAGTGGGTGGACACGTACAACTCGCTCTACCCGAACGGCGACGCGGCGCACGGCGGGTACGCGCTGCACGTGCGGGCGCACGAGTACTTTGTGTTCAAGATCCCGGACAAGCTCGACACCAACTCGGCGGCGCCGTTGTTGTGTGCGGGCATCACCGTGTACCTGCCGCTCAAGCGGTTTGGCGCGGGGCCCGGCAAGCGCGTGGCCGTGGTGGGCATTGGCGGGTTGGGCCACACGGCCATCATGATGGCCAAGGCGTTGGGGGCAGAGGTGTATGCGATCCTGCGCAGCGACGCCAAGCGCGCGGACGCGCTCAAGTTGGGTGCGGATCACTTTGTCAAGACGGAGGACGAGGGGTGGAACGAGCCGCTCAAGTACAAGTTCGACGTGGTGATCAACACCGCCGACAGCGTGGACAACTTCGACTTGAACGCGTACCTCCTGACGATGAACGTGAACGGCTTCTGGGTGAACGTGGGGCTTCCGGACCACGACTACCGCGTGCTGCCGTTCCTGTTCATCAAGAACGGGTGCTTCTTTGGCACGACGCACCTCGGGCTGCGCCACGAGATGGAGGAGATGCTCCAGCTCGCGGCCGACAAGGGCGTGCGCTGCTGGGTCGAGGAGGTGCCCATCAGCGCCGAGGGCGTGAAGTTGGGTCTCGAGCGGTGCTTGAAGAACCAGGTGCGGTACCGCACCACGTTGACCGAGTACGGCAAGGTGTTTGGCACGGGGCGTAGCGCGTAGCGCGTAGCGACGGCGTCCGTATCTGTTTATCCACAGCCAGTGCTCCGGCCCGCGGCCGGCGTCTGTCCCGGCCGGCCGCGCCCCGCAGCGCCCCGCAGCGCCCCGCCGAGCTCCGCCGCGCGCTCCGAATACGCGAACGCATCCCTATTCTTTCTGTGCAGCATGGGATTGCTTAGCCGCAGCAACACCCGCCGCCCGGGGATCGGGGCGGCGCGCCCGGCGGAGCCCGAGCCCGATCTGGCAGCGCAGCAGGCGGCCGCGTTGATGTTCCGCCGCGCCAACGGCGACCGGACAGAGCCTGCGCGCCGCAGTACGGACCTGTTGCAGCCGCCCGCGCGCGTGGAGACACACAGGAGCAGCGAGCCGGGCGACCTCGCCGCCGCCGCTGTTGCCGCGAGCCGCCAGGTGGTGGCGGCGCGGCCGGTGCCTGTCCGCACCGCCACCAAGCCGCCGCTTCCCCGCATCAGCACGAAGCCGCCGGCTCCGGTCAGCGCCGTCGCGTCCAGCGTGGTGGCAGCGCGCGCAGCCCAGGCGCGGCCCGAGCTGGTGCTGCTGCCGGGGCCCCTGTCGGCGGCCGCGGCGGCGTCTGCGGCGTCGCGGATGGTGGAGTCGCTGCCAACACAGCGGCTCCAGTCGCCCATGAACTCGCTGCAGTTGTCGATCCCACGGCAGCTGCGGCCGGTGTCGGTGCTGCCGGTGGGGAGCCCGCTCGACATGTCGCCGCAGCCGGTGGCGCTGCCCCTGGTGGGCCGCCGCAGCGACTACTTTCTCCTCCCGGCGCTGGCTTCGTTCCACTCGAACGGGTCGCGCATGAGCGTGGGCAGCAACCTCTCGTTCCTGAACAGCGACAAGGAAGGGACGCCGGCGGTGGAGCTGGACGCGGAGCTGTTTGCGCCGCCCCAGCTGCCGTACGCCCTTCCGGTGCTGCCGTACACCCACCCGGCGCTGCAGCTGGTGGTGTCGCTGGTGGCGTCGATCACGCCGCTCCCGGTGCAGTTCAAAACCACGATGCGCAGCGGCAAGCGCGACAAGAAGGCGTTCAACGAGGACAAGCCGTGGAAGCACCACCGCGACGCAACGGTGGTGACGGAACAGGAAAAGAAGCGGTACGAGGGGCTCTGGGCGGCGAACCGCGGTCTCTATCTCGACCGGGTGGTGGTGCCGCTCCGCGACCTGGACACGCTGCTGCACGGCGCGCTCACAGCGGCCCTCCGGGCCAACAACGCCGCGCAGAACGAGGTGCCGCACTTGATGCTTGGCGCGGTGGTGGCGCTGTTGTGGACGCGCTCCCGGCTCCCGCAGGAGACGCTCCGGCAGGTGTGGCTGCTTGTGGACCGCTACGGAGACGGCTGCTTGGACAAGGACGAGTTCGTGGTGGGCACGTGGTTGGTGGACCAGTGCTTGTACGGGCGGAAGTTGCCGCGGGAGGTGAGCAGCGATGTGTGGGGCAGCGTGCTGCGGATGAACGTGAACGTGGTGATCAAGGGCAAGCGGCGGTAGGCGCCGTGCGGCGGACGGGCGAGGCGGCGGGCGGCCGCAGACGCTGCCGAGCGGCCGGAGCCCCGTTATCGAATAGACACTTGCGACAAGCGCCGTTTACACCTTATAATCCTTCTGCAGCATGTTCCCGCGCTGGTGGCAAGGGGTGCGCGCGCCGCGGCTCGTCCGCCGGGCGACATACCGCCAGTTCAACAACCGGGGCAGCGGCCCGGCGCTTCCGTTTGCACTCAGCCGCACCCACGTGCTTGTGGGTGGCGCGGGGCTTGCGGCGCTCTACGCCACGCACCTCGAGCAGGCCCCGATCACGGGCCGCACGCGCTTCATGTGTGTGGGCGAGGGGCTCGAGCGGTGGGTGGGCGACCGCACGTACCGGCAGGTGTTGGCGGAGACGCAGGGCACGCTCCTCCCGGACACACACCCGGAGACGGTGCGGGTGCGGCGGATCATGCAACGGCTCGTGGCGGCGGCGCAGACGCCGGCTCTCAACGAGTTGGACTGGCGCGTGCACGTGGTGGCCGACCCCAAGGCGCCCCCGAACGCGTTCGTGCTCCCGGGGGGCAAGGTGTTTGTGTTTCTGCTGATTCTTGGATTGTGCGGCGACGACGACGGGTTGGCGACCGTGTTGAGCCACGAGCTCCTGCACCAGCTCGCGCGGCACACGGCAGAGCAGCTCTCGAAGGCGCCCTTCTACCTAGCGTTGGGCTTGGCGATGTACACCGTGACCGGGAGTTCGGGCATCAACAACCTCCTCATCGACCTGACGTTGCGCAACCCCGCGCTGCGCGAGATGGAGACGGAGGCGGACCACATGGGGTTGGTGATCATGCTGCGGGCGTGCTTTGACCCGCACGCCGCCATTGGGTTGTGGCAGCGCATGGCTGCGTACGAGCTGAAGCACGGCGGCTCGCAGCCCGAGTTCTTGTCCACCCACCCGGCGAGCCGGCACCGCATCGACAACATGCGGGAGTGGATGCCGGAGGCGGAGCGCGTCCGCGAGGAGGCTGGCTGTGGGGGGTTTACCGGGTGGGAGGTGTTTCGGTAGGCGGAACGAGGGGGCGAGGGGACGGGCGGGACGTGCAGGCCCGTGCACGGGAGTACGGCCCGACCTCAGCGCAAGTGCGCCCCGGCGCTCTTGTACAAGCTCTGCCAGATGAACGCCTCGCTCAACATCAACTCCACGTCCTTCTCGCTCCAGCCCTTGCTCGGCGGGCTCTGGAGAAACATGATGATCTCCTGGAACTCCATCTCCCGCAACACGCTGCTGAAGCGCACCAAGTAGGCGCAGCACACATACACGTGGAAGTGCGCAAACCCCAACGGCTGCTCCAGCATGTACGTGTCCCACGCGCGCACCACCAAGTGCACGGGCAACTCGCGCATGAGAAGACAGTTCATCCAGCGGAAGGCAAACTGGATGTACTCCACCCCCTCCGCCTTGAGGTGCGCGTGGAGCGGCGCGTCGATCCGCGCCGTCAACAGCTCCAACTCCGCCACCTGCCGCCGGATGCCCGGCTGCTCGTGGATGTACAGGTCCTGGATCGTGTCGAGGATCTTCAGGAGACACCAGAACGTGTCCGCCTCGACGTGCGCAAGTGTTTCCGCCGCCAACTCGCCCGGGTCGAACTCGTGGAGCGGCACGCCCTCGGGCACGTGCGGCTTGAGGAACGTCTGCAACAACGGCGTCACGAGGTCGTTGATGCCCTGCACGTAGCCGCTCGCCGGGTGCCGCACCGCCCAGAGATAGAGGATGTGCACGAGCAGCTGCTGTGTCGCCTTGTACGTGTAGAGCCGGAGATGCAGCAGCGTCCGCGGCACGTCGATCTTGATCTGGTGGAGCGTGGCGCTGTCGGTGGCGGCGCCGGGCAGAAACACCTGCGCCACGCCGTCGGCATACTCCTGGCGCTTGCGCGCAAGCGCCTGCGCGCGCCGGGCGGTGCTGGTGGGGAGGTAGCCGAGAAGAAGCTGCCACGCGAGCGGGCGCCGCTCGTCGGGAATCCCGTTCCACAGGAGCTTGCGCAACGCCGCGAGGTCCACGGTCTCGGCATCGCTCACCTTGACGAACCGCTCGGTCTTGGCACGGAGGGCGTTGATTTCCTCCATCTCCGCCACGGCGGTCACGTCGGCCGAGTCGTACGGCGCCGTCTCCGCGGCAGGCGGCTCGCTGCCGCCAATGCCAAACGCGGCGAGGTCCGGGTACAAGGCGTCGAACGACGGCACGCTCTGGGCGGCCGGCTGCGTCGATATGGGCCCGCCGTACGGCAGGTTGCTGGCGGCGCGGGTGACAAAGTGGTACAGCAGGGCCGAGCCGACGCGGGCAACGGGCGCGGGCCGGCCGTCCAAGCGGAAGTCGTCGTCCACGCTGGCGTCCCAGTCCTCGTCGTCGCCCGAGCGCCCGCCGCGCTTGGGCAGCAGGCGATGGCGGCTCAGCAGGCGCCCGCCCAGCACCATGCGCTGGTACTCCTGCAGCTTGCGCAGCGGCCGCAGCGTCAACAGCAACAGCCGTAGGTACAGCAGGAGGGGCTTGCTCGCGGGCTCGTACGCGCCGCTGCCGCCGAGCTGCAGCATCTCGGCCGGTTTGCGGGGCATTGTTGGGGTGGGTTGTATACGATGAGGGATCACTCGCCGGTTTTGGGCTGCGTTGCTTTTCCGTGTGACTGTGTGTGGCTAGTGCTTGGTGCGGCGCTTCTTGTCGTGCTCGCCGCGCTTCTCCTGGAACTCCTTCAACTGGGTGATGGCCTGCGCCAACGCACGGTCGACCGTCAGGTGGAGCCCCACGATGCGGTCGCGGTTGGGCGTCTCCTTGGGGAGCTTCTTGCCAATCACCTCCTCGATGCGGAGCAACAACTCCAAGTCGTACTGCGTGATGAGCAGCACCAGGATCCCCAGGCGGCCCGCGCGCGCCGTGCGCCCCACGCGGTGGATGTACAGCTTCGAGTCCGTGGGCATGTCGTAGTTGATCACCACGTCCACCAGCGGGATGTCCAACCCGCGCGCCGCCACGTCCGTCGCAATGAGAATCAGCGCCTGCTTCGCCTTGAACTTGTTGAGCGCGCCGAGCCGCTGCAGCTGCAGGAGCTGCCCGTGGAGCGGGATCGCGTTGAACCCAAGCAGCCGCACGAGGAGCGCCGTGCGCTGCGCGTGCGCACACGTGCGCGTGAACACAATCATCGCCTTGCCCGCGTGCTTCTCGAGGAGATACACCAAGAAGGTGTTCTTGTAGTCGTTGCCCACCACCATGAGCAGCTGCTGGAGCGTCAGCACCGTCGTGTACTTGTCGCTCGTCGCCACGCGCACCGGGTCCGTGAGCAGCGCGCGCTGGAGCTTGTCGATCTTCAGCGTCATCGTGGCGCTGAAGAGGTACGTCGTGCGCTGCTGCGGAATGAGCCCGAGCAACTTGTCGATCGCGGGGCCAAACTCCAAGTCAAGCAACCGGTCCGCCTCGTCCATCACGAGGAACTTGAGCGCCTTGAGCGAAAAGCCCTTGGTGTGCTCCAAGTGGTCCATCAACCGCCCGGGCGTCGCCACAATCACGTGCGGCCGCCGCATGAGATCGCGCGCCTGGTCCATCATGTCCATGCCGCCGACAATCGTGGCGCAGCGGAGCCCCATCAGCGCGCCGAGCGCGTCGAACGTCTCCCGGATCTGGTACGCGAGCTCGCGCGTCGGGGCAAGCACACACGCAAAGTACGGCAGCTGCGCCTCCCAGAGCGCCTGGAGGATGGGGATGGCGAACGCAGCCGTCTTGCCGGAGCCCGTCTGCGCGAGCCCGATGATGTCCTTGCCGGCGAGCGCGTGCGGGATGGTTTCCGCCTGGATGGGTGTGGGGTGCGCAAACTTCATGGCCTGGAGCGTTTCGAGGAGCTCGGGAATGAGGTTGAGCAGGGCAAAGGTGATGTCGGTGGTGCCCGACGGCGGCTCGGGGCTGTCCTCGGCGGCAGACTCCTCGGCGGCGGGCTCCTCGACCGCCGCACTGGTGTCGGCGCTCTCCTGCGGCCGCCCCGCGTGCGCCTTCTCTGCCTGCGCGCGGGCCTTGAGCTTTGCCACCAAGCCCATCGCGTCGCCGCCGCCACCGCCGGCCCCGGCCTTCGCGGACTTGCCCCTCTCAGCCCGCCCCGCCGCTGCCTTCTCGACCCGTCCCGGCTTGACCTTCCCGCCCATCTTGCGCATGATCATCCGCTCCATCTTGCTCGTCATGGTGCGATGAGGAAAGTTTTCAGCCGAGCGGATTTTTTTTTCTTGCGTGCATCGGACATGGCAAAGCGGCGTGTCAAGAAGAGAACCCACGCCAAGGCGCTGGAGGAGGAGCTTGCCAAGATCCCGCGGCTGATGGTGGTGCGTGCCGGCTCCACCCTCAAGAACCCGCTGCTCACGCAGCTCGTGCGCGACTTTCGGATCGCCATGCAGCCGCACACCGCCATCCGGTTGCAGGAGCGCCGCAGCAACCACCTCAAGGACTACGTGGTCATGTGCGGGCCGTTGGGCGTGCTGCACCTCATGGTGTTCAGCCAGAGCGAGCGCGGGAGCACGCACCTCCGCATGGCGCGCACGCCGCACGGGCCGACGCTCACGTTCAAGGTGAAGCTGTACCTGCTCTGCGCAGACGTGGCGCGGTTCCAGCGGCACCCCAAGCTGTTGGGCGCCGCGAGCCCCGAGTGCATCACGCCGCCGTTGCTCGTGTTGAACGGGTTCACGAACCCGAGCGTGGCGGAGCCGTGGGAGAAGGTGTTGGTGACGGTGTTGCAGAACATGTTCCCGCCGATCCTGCCGCAGCTGACCAAGGTGCTGGGCATCAAGCGCGTCTTGATGGTGAACAAGGACCCGGAGACGGGCGAGATGGACCTCAGACACTACGTGATCGACACGCGCTTGGTGGACGTGCTGCGCAAGGTGAAGCTGTTGTTGGGCGCCAAGACGCACTTGCACAAGCGCTTGCCCAACCTCGGGGCGGCCGGCGACGTGTCGGAGCTCTTGCTCGACCCGCACGCGGGCGGCTACACGTCGGAGCTGGAGGTGGAGGACGACGCGGTGGTGGAGATCGGGCAGGAGGCCACGGTGCTGGTGAAGCGGCAGAAGGCGGCGGACGAGGTGCCGGCGACCAAGAAGCGCGCGGTGCGGCTCACGGAGGTGGGGCCGCGCATGCACCTCGAGTTGGTGAAGATCGAGGAGGGCGTGTGCAAGGGCAAGGTGCTCTACCACCTGCGCGTGCAGAAGGGGACCCTGGAGGCGGCGGCGCTCGAGGCGCGGCACGCGGAGAAGGTGCGGCAGAAGGCGGCGCGGCGCGCGGAGCAGGAGGCGAACGTGAAGGCCAAGCGCGCCAAGAAGGAGCGGCGGAAGGAGCGGCGGAAGGCGGCGCAGGAGAGCGGCGCGGACGCGGACGCGGACGAGGACGCGGAGAGCACGGAGAGCGCCCTGGACAGCGACGGGGTCGAGATCGCCCCCGAAGACTACGACGAGGTTTCGGACTTGTACAGCGAATGAGCATTGCGCGTCATAAATATTTACATCTCTTGATGGAGAACCCGCACGAGGCCACGCAGAACGCGCTCTGGGAGCGCATCATCGCGAACGTGGAGCGCCTTAACGACAACGTGGGCACGCTCAACCGGCTGCTTGCGGAGGTGAACCGCGCCAACACCGACGTCGAGTTGCTCGCGCAGATGTGGGACAACTACCAGCGCAGTGCCCAGTTCCACCTCGAGGTGACGGGCCAGGCACGCGAGCCGTTGTAGCGCGGGCACCGGCGGTGCTCAGCGCTTGCCAAACTGCTCGAACATGACCCCCAACTTTGCGTCGAGCAGCTCCGCGCCGTCCGCCATCTGCGCCGCCTCGTGCTCCCGCTCCTTCTCGGCCGCGCGCGCCTGCCGCCGCTCCTGCCGCCGCTGCTCCTTCAAGTGCTTGCGGGCGCGCTCCACCAACGCGTCAAAGTCCTTGCGCACCGGCCACTTCAGCTTCGCGTCCAACGCCCACAAGTCACCCGCGTCCAGCTTGCGCGCGTCGTGGTACGCCTGCTTGCTGAACAGCTTCGACACGGTCCACTTTTCCATCTGGCCCAGCGCGCCGCACACCGTGAACACCACGTGGCCGTGCTTCTTGGACGGCGGCCCCATCACCCGCGGCCACGTGTCCATGCTGGCCGTGTCCGTGTATCCCATCGGCACCTCCGCCGCCTCCGCCCGCGCCGCCGCGATGGCGTCGAGCGTGGCGCGGTCGGCGGCGCTGCGCTCCACAATGAGATAGCTGTAGTTGCACACCTCGTAGTTGTTGCCGCCCTCGCGGCCCTTGCCCACCGGCGCCTTGCCCGCCGGCGCCGCGCCGTCCGTGGGCTCGTCCCACGCGGCCGCCAACCGCGAGCCCTTCTTGAGCTCCATCAAGAACCGCGGCCGCATCACCTTCTTAGAGAAGCGGCACCACGGGAGCTTGCGCCCGCCGGGCTGCGAGTACAAGGCCGGGTTGCGCCGCTGGAGCGGGCAGGTTCCGTGGTGCGCACACGGCGCCACCACCTTGATGTTGAAGTCCGCGCGCGCCTGCTGCGGCGCCTCGAACTCGAACCGGAGCTCCTCGTCGCGCACGGCACCGTACTTTTCGTCCAACTCCCGCATCATCTCCCGGGCCTCCGCAGTGGCCTCCCCCACACGCACCTCCTCCTCCGCGTGCGCCCAGTTTCTGGGCTTGACGGCCGAGCCGCGGATGTACGGCACGGGGATCTTGGCGCTGCTCGTGGCGTTCTCCGGGCGGATCATGATCTGGCGCGCGCGTGCGATGGTCTCGAAGCCTGTGGGGTTGCCGCGCTCGACAAGCACCAAGTGGCCGCCGGGCGCCACCAAGCGGAGAAGCCGGTCCACCTCGGCGTCGACCAGCCCGGGGAAGCGCGCGCTGCTCTTGAGCAACTGGTGGTTGGCAATCACGAGCGCGTATGTCCTGTGCCCGGGGAGCTCGTCGCGGAGCTTGGTGCGGATGGAAAACTGCAGCACGTCGACGGGGCCCACGGCTGCGGAGCGCGGGTTGGTGCCGTCGGCGTCGAGCGTGCGCGCCTCCTCGCACGGCTGCTGCGCGAGAATCACCTTTGCGTGGCGCCGCATGGCGGCGTCGCCAACCACCACCGCCTCGGTGTCGCCGCGGTAGCTGTCACCCAACAACTCGTTCAAGGCGACAATGCCGGTGGCGGGGCCAAAGCCCACGTCCAACACGCTCTGCGGCCAGAAGCGCCTGTCGGGCTGCAGCGGGTCCTCGACGTGCAGCTGCAACTCCTTGAGCAGCTGGAGAATGGCGGTGTAGTTCTGCACAAAGAGCCCCGCCACGGCCGCGTCCAGCTCCGTCTGCAGGGCGCACGGCAGGTGCGGCTCGTCCACGAGCTTGACGTACATGGCGGCGGCGGCGCTGCGGATCTGCGCCGGGGTGTGGCGCCGGATGATGTGGTTGTTGATGGCGCGGCCGATGGCCTCGGGGAGCTCGGTCGCCTGCTTGTACGCCATGCCGCGGAGCGTGTTGGGGTGGAGGCGGGCCTCGTGTGCGCTGGTGCCGTGGCGGAAGGAGCCGTCGGGGTTGCGGAACGGCGAGCGCACGAGGTCCTCCTCCAGGACAGACGAGTGTTGGTGGGGCTCGCTGATGCCGTCGCGGAGGTAGCCCGTGCTGTGGGCGCGCCGTGCCCGCTCCGGGAGCCGCACAAGCCGCCGAGCCAACATGGTGAAAAAAGCGAGGTCGTGCGCACACACACAGGCTGGCTCATCGGTAGGCGCACCTGGCCTGTGTGCAGGCGGGTCCGGGGCGGCGTGGAGAGGGGCGTGCATGTCTACGCAAACTCGAGCACTTTGTGTGCCTCGGTGTAGCGGCCACCGTCAATCGGCACCAGCTCGACCAACGTGTTGACGGCGGCAAACTGCGTGTCGCTCAACGAGAAGAACTGGGACTCATTGTTCTCGACCACCTGAGCCATATTAGAGCCGCCCTGGATCGGAATCAACTTGGGGTAGCCGGGCTTGAGCTCCAGCTGGTGGATGATCCACGCGAGGGCGAGCTGGGGGAGGGAGATCGGCTTGGTGGTGTCCTTGTACTGGACGCCGCCGGCCGCGTTCCACCCGTCCACCAACGCCGTCAACTCCTCGACCAACTTGATGTTGCGCTTGATCGCACTGTCCTGGAAGCGGTCAAAGTGCGAGCGGGCATCGTTCTCCGGAATATCCAGTGCCGTGCGGATCTTGCCGGTAAGAAACCCGTGACCCAACGGCAGGTAGCAGACGATCGGGATGCCCAAGCGCCCGCACGTCTCGAGCACGCCGTTCAGGAGGATCTCGCGCAGCCAGAGCGAGAACTCGACCTCGACCGCGCTCACGGGGTACACCGCGTGCGCCTTCTCAATGGTGGCTGCACCGGCCTCCAGCAACAGCAACGCGCGGACCTTGCCGGTGTCAAAGTAGCGCTCCTTGAGGAACTGGACCGTCTTCTCCACGGGCAACGCCGGGTGGATGCGAGCAGGCTCGAACATGTCCAACTTGTCGCCAACAAACAGGAGGATGTTGTCCACCAGCTTACCAACCCCCTCAAGACTGGTTTCAGGCATCGAGCTCTTGAGATCAACTGCCCCTTTAATCAGCATCAACGCCTTGGCCTTGTACTCCGGGTTCTCCCTGTAGAAGCGCTGGATGTACCGCAAGTTGTCCTCCCGGTTGGCTGGTGGCATGCCATAGAACTCGCCCAGGTTGAGAAAGTCCACGCCACCCTCGTCAATCACGAACTTAACCGCTCTTGCAAACTCCTCGTACGGCCGCACCTGCGGGCGCCACGTGAATGCCATAAGACCGAAGGCGATTTTGCCGTGGATCGGAAGCTGCGACATGGTGGCGAGGTGGTGCCGCTGGAAGAAGCACCCGCGGGAGCTTTTATAGCGCCTCGGAGCCGCCGCCTAACTCCACGGGATTATCGGAGGAGCTTGTGTTGGTCAATACGGCGCCTGTTCACAACAGCGGCACGGCAGAGAGCTCCGTTACGGCCGCGCCCCGTGCTTGTGGACACAGAACGGCCCGATGGTGCCACGGACCGCAGGACGCGGTTACTAATCAGGAGGCCGGGGCGGCAAGGGCTGAGGCGGGGACAACAGAGGCGGGAACAGCAGTGGTGCACAGCAGCGTGGCTATAGAACTACGCAAACTCGAGCGCCTGGTGGTGCTCGTTGACGCGGACACCCTCAATCGGCACCAGCTCGACCAACGTGTTGACGGCGGCAAACTGCGCGCCGCTCAACACAAAGTGCTGCGCGTCGAGGTTCTCGCGGACTCGGTCAACATTCGAGCCGCCGGGAATCGGAATCAACTTGGGGTAGCCGGGCTTGAGCTCCAGCTGGTGGATGATCCACGCGAGGGCGAGCTGGGGGAGGGAGATCGGCTTGGTGGTGTCCTTGTACTGGACGCCGCCGGCCGCGTTCCACCCGTCCACCAACGCCGTCAACTCCTCGACCAACTTGATGTTGCGCTCGAACGCCCCGTCCTTGAAACGGTCAAAGTTGGCACGCATGTCGCCCGCGGGAATGTCCAGCACCTTCTTGATGCTCCCGGTGAGGAACCCGCGGCCTAACGGCAGGTAGCACACAATCGGGATGCCCAAGCGCCCGCACGTCTCGAGCACGCCGTTCAGGAGGATCTCGCGCAGCCAGAGCGAGAACTCGACCTCGACCGCGCTCACGGGGTACACCGCGTGCGCCTTCTCAATGGTGGCTGCACCGGCCTCCAGCAACAGCAACGCGCGGACCTTGCCGGTGTCAAAGTAGCGCTCCTTGAGGAACTGGACCGTCTTCTCCATGGGCAACGTCTGGGTGACGCGCGCGGGCTCAAACATGTCCAACTTGTCGCCGACGTACAGGAGGATGTTGTCCACCAGCGCGGCAACCTCTTCGACTGTGCTGGCCGGCGTCATGGAGGCAATGTTGAACGCACCCTTGACCAGCATCAACGCCTTGGCCTTGTACTCCGGGTTCTCCCTGTAGAAGCGCTGAACGTACTTCAAGTTGTCCTCCCGGCCGTGAGGGGGACGCCCGTAGAACTCGCCCAGGTTGAGGAAGCGAACACCACCCTCGTCGAGCGCATACTTGACGGTCTCCGCAAACACCTCGTACGGTCTGACCTCCGGCCGCGTGGTGAAGCCCATGAGGCCGAAGCCGATCTTGCCCTCAATCGGAAGTTGCGCCATTGAGGCGGGGAGCAGGCGGCACGCACCCCCACTTTATACCCGGCACTCCCGGGCGTCCCTAGGGTGCTCGGCCTTAACGGAGGTGCGTGTTTACCTTTCGCGGCCGTAGCGGAGACGCCCGTCCCCGATGCCGCACCGCCGAACCACGCCCCTGACTAATGTCCTGCACAGAACACGCACGGAAACGCGTCCCCGCATATTGTCCTGCAGCGCGGCTCATCGGTGGGCGCACGCCCGCGCCGGAAACGGCAGCAAGCGGCACTGCCGTTCCGGGCCGTCTGGGGCTTACCTCAGCATTGTCATCGTGCATCGTGCGTTATGTAATGGCGCGAGCAGAGCCACAGTATAAGAGCAGCCGTGCGCGCCCGCCGCCACACCCACCCATGTCTGCTCCCTTCTACGGCGAGATTGCCCTGTACGACATCCACACGTACTACGACCCTGCGCTGCCCGAGCAGACGGTGTTTGCCAAGGACTTGTATGCCAAGGTGCAGACCGAGTTCCAGGACCTCGTCGCCAAGGGCGCCTTGCGCATCCAGAAGTTCTGGGACAAGCCGATCGGCCCGCACTCGTTGGCCATGTTCGAGATTGACTTCAAGACGCCCGAGGCGTTTGCCCGCGCCGTGCCCTTCTACCAGGTCCACCACGGGCCCTTGAGCGTCCTCATCCACCCGCACCTGCCCAAGGGCGACGTTGTCGACCACACGCAGCACGCGCTCTGGTTGGGCACCCCGCAGCCCTTGAAGCTCGAGACCTTGACCGACGAACAGAGCGGGTTCATCTAATGCAGCCACGCGCAGGCCCGGCCGTGGCGGGTCCGCCCAGTGCACGCTACGCCTCAATCGCCCAGGCCGTGTCGTCGAGCGCGTCCGTCTGCACGCGGTGCGGTGCCGCGGCCCCGGCGTGCTCCTCCAGCGGCGCCCCCGACGCCCCTGCCTCTGCATGGCCCAAGTACTCCGCCTTGGGCAAGGCGCGGAGGTTCTTGTCGTAGTCCCACGGAACAAACGTGCTCTCGGCCGCACGGCGCTTGGCCTGCGCAGCCTCGGCCTCCAATTCACGAATCTCCTGGTCCGCCTCGTCGTCGTCGCTTGCCTCCCTCTCCCGCTCGTGCAACACCGCCTTGCCGTTGTGGAGCGTGATGTCCACCACGCGCTTGCCCCGGCCCATGCGCTTCGCCGTCGCGCTCTGCACCTTGCGCAACTCGCGCTGCTGCCGCTTCAACTGGAGCGCCCGCTCGAGCGGCAGCGCCCACAGCGCCATGCTCGTGTCGCCCACCCCCGGCATGTCAAAGTCGGAGGCACGGTCCACGATCTTGGTGCGTTCGGCGCCCGACTCCTGGTAGTCGAGGAGCCGCGTGAGCCGCGACTGAGCCTCCTCGAGCCGCGCGTCCACCGCCGGCGCCGGCGACTCGCGCAGCGTCTCCAGCAGCGGTGCCTCGGCCGGCGTCACGGCCCCCAGCCCCGCCAGCTTCCGCAGCTGGTCCTGCAGGTACTCCTCCACGCGCCGCTCCAACCACTCGTGCGCCCGGCTGCTGTTCTGTCCCGTGGCGCCGAGGTTGATCTTGAACTTTTTCGTCTTGCCCTTGGGAGCCGTGGGCGGCGGCTTGGGACCGGCCAACGTGTCGCGCTGGTCGTGGAGAGCCGCAATGATCCGTGCGCGCTCCGTGTGCAGCACAAGCTCGGCGCCGCAGAAGGAGCACGGCTGCATGCCCTCCTTCGTGCAGATGATCTTGCCGCAGCTGAGACAGTTGGGGAACGGCTCGAACAAGGGGTGGCGCTGGGCCATGCAGTCGCACCGGCGGTTGGCGCCCTCGGGCGCGGCGTCCATCAGCTCCAACTCTGCCAAGGCGGCGTCGATGTCGCGGAGGTCTGCCACGCGCTTGGCGGCCGCCTTCTTGGCACGCTGCTGCTGGGTGAGCTCCTTGGGGGTGTCGAGGAGCTGCGAGGTGGTTGTGGAGGCGCTGCGCGGTGCCGGGGACGAGGTCTTGGCGGGGGACTTTGCGGGTGCCGCCGGCTGCGTCTGCGACGCCTGCGGCTTGGTCCAGGCGGGCGCCGGGCTTGCGGTCCTCCTCTCCCGCGCCTGCTCCTTGCGCTCGCGCTGCGACGACTTGTGCTTTGCCGGGAACACCTCTTTGTTGAACTCGCGGATGAACGCCATTGCGTCGTCGCTGGCGCCGAGGAGGTTGATGAAGTGGTCGGCCACGGCCTGCGGCGACGGAAGCGTCTTTGCGTAGTCGACCGCCTCCTTGAGGCTCGCGGCGTCGAGCGGCAACAACTCACCGAGCCTGTCCGCAAGCAGCATGTGGTGGCAAACGGCTGAGCGTGCAGGAGACGCACACACGAGCGATTCTTTCTGATGGCTTCGGTGCGCGAGAAGATGCGGCTTCGCATGGCCGAGGTGGCGCGGGAGCGCGCCCAGCGGACGTGGCAGGCGGGCGGCGGCGACGAGGCGCTGGACGGGGAGGGCGACGTCGGAACGGACGAGGGCGAGGAGACACCGCCGCCGCTCTCGGAGGAGGAGATAGCCTACCGCCGCCAGCTCAAGAAAGACCGGGTGGCGATTCTCGCCCGCAAGGCTGCGGAAAAGGCGGCGCCGCCGGCCGTGCGCACTCCGCCGGTGCTGCGCAGGCCGCCGCCGCGTACCCAGCCCTACCGGGTGTCCAAGCCGCTGTTCCAGCACCGCACGGCGGTGTTCAACCAGCCAGCAGAGCTTCCTGCGGGGTTCCAGCGGCAGGTGGGGCGCGGAGGCGTGCTGATTGTGCGCACCGACCTGGTGCCGCGGCCGCTGGCCCGTGAGGTGGCGCTCCGGTTGATGGAGGCGATTCCGAAGGCGGCGCCGCGGTTTGCCGCCCGAGCTGCACAGTGGGTGCACAAGACGGCGAACTGCAACCGCATCACCATCGACGGCGAGGAGTTTGCCATTACGAAGCACGGCCGGCAGTTGATGCCGCTCCGTGCACGCACGTACTGGGTCATGGCCGTGGTGAGCGGGATTGCCAAGGTGCGGGAGGCGCGTGCTGCGGACGGCGGAGGCGAGGCCTCCGGGAGGGAGGACAAAGTTCTGCAAAGGGAGGACAGGGTCTTGGGAGAGGAGGACAGGGCTCCCGGGAATGGGGATGCTGAGGCTTCCGGCGGAAAAGACGATGCCGCTGGAGGTTCTGCCGTGCCTCCCCCGGCGGCTCCAACCACATGCGGCGCTGCCGACCTTCCCGACCTCACGTCCATTCTCCCGTTCGACGACGCCGATGCTGTGGCCCGCTTCGGCGCGGTGGTCGAGTTCAACGGCCGCCGGTACGTGCGGGCCAAGAACGGCTCGTACCGCCTGACCGGCGAGGCGCCCGGCACCAACCCCAAAAGCCGCTCCTCCCAGGAGCGATGCAGGTACTTTACTCGGACCGGTATGTGTGCGCCGCGGTCTCCCCTTCGTACTAACACAGCAGGCGTGTGCACCAACAGCCGGTGCGCATACACACACAACCCGCAGGAGGTGGCGCTCTGTCCCTTTTTTGTGAAGGGCGGGTGCACGAACCCGCGGTGCCCGTTTTCGCACACGGCGGTGCCGCAGAACACGCCGACGTGCCGGTACTTTCTCGAGGGCGCGTGCACGAACGAGGAGTGCCAGTTCTCGCACAACCCGGTGGCGCCGCCGCGGTACGAGCCGGCGGGCGAGGCGTGGGACGCCAACCGCAACGTGGTGTGCCGGCCGTACGCAATCGACGGCTGGTGCGACGACGGCGCGGCGTGCGTGTGGTTGCACAGCCACGACTGTCCCGATATGGGCGAGCCCGGCGGCTGTCCGCGCGGAACGGCGTGCAAGTTGCAGCACACGCGGCGCGCGCACATGCTTCCGCGCGCACACGCGAGCCACATTGCCACGGGCGGCGCCATCACGGTCGACACGGAGGGCGACCCGGCGTTGGTGGGCACGGGCCTCGCGCTCGTGCTCAGCGACAGCGACCTCGAGAGCGACCTCGAGAGCGAGTCCGAAATCGACCCCGCGGCCGACTTTGTCCACATCTAATGCACGCTACCAGCAAACCCTATTCCCGAAGCAGCGACCCGCCACCGGATCGGCACACGCGCGGCCGCACGTGGCTCCGGCGAGCGCCGCGGGCACGTGCGCGGGAGGTTGCGGGGAAGACGCGGCGGACAGCGGCGCGCTGCATGACCCCGCTTGG
>JAJMSD010000131.1:0-24020 GCA_030558265.1 [Candida] pseudocylindracea
AAGCACGTGCCCAAACCGCTCCTCAAGCACCGCCCTCAGCACAGCTGCCGGACGCACATGATAGTGTTTCCCGCCCAGAAGATGGAGCCCGGCCGCAATGTTACGGCGCCTCACACGCAACCGCCGCAATCCACAGGGAAACCAAGGAAACAACGCAGACACATCCACCCTATATATCCAAACATCCAACCTCTGGAGCCCCTGAGGCAATTCAGGCAAGCTGCTCCAATCCGTCAAGACACTCCCCAAGGTAAGCTCGGTCACCGACCTTGGGATGAAGCGCTGTTCGAGCCATCCCGACAACCCCCTGTCAATCAGCAACACACGCAATCCTTCGGGAAGCGGCAGGGTGGCAAGCGTCGGTCCCCGGATGTATCTAGGCCACCTCCTGCAAAAATGCAAGTGTGTGAGGCTGGCCATGCCACTCAACACCACCAACAGGGGCATCCCCAAAGGATGCGAATCGCCGTCGAGTTCCACCGCAAGCTCGTCGGCGTGCACTGCAAGATAGCCTGCCCACCTGACGATAGTCGGAAGCATCGCGTAATTGACCTGGATCGTGATGCGACCAATGTGGCACGGCGGCGGCTTGTCTTCCTTGACATTCGTGCCAAACAAGCTCAATCTGATCGAGCTCGCATCGAGCTTCCGTCCTCTCACAAGCACGTGCCGCCACCGGCGGGCACGCACAAGATTCCGGAGCACACGGTTGGGACAGCGGCGATAGAGCCAGACCGTGTCTATCGGGAGAAGCGCAAACACCTTCACGAGCACGAGATACGGGAGCTCCCACACCCGGTCCACAATGCTGAACGTCATAAAGTGGCAAACGCGTAGCGGAGATAGCCTATGTGGAACGCTCCATGCAGGCTGCGGCCGTAAGCTGCGCCGCGTTGGGGCCAGCTGCGCGGAGCACTCTGAGCGTCTGGGGAAGCGCCATCTCGCCCACCCTGCTGTGCGTGCTCATCTGGACCGAGAGGATCTCGAGGCGCGGCGGGAACAGCCCCTTGACGACGAGCCGCCTGCACCCGGCAAAGGCGAGCTTGCGGAGCTCCTCCGGCCACGCAACCAAGTCCAAGTGCATGTTGGGAATGCTGCGAAAGTAGAGCCTGCGCAACCTCACAAGGTGCTGGAGGCTCTGGTGTGCGAGAAAGGGAGCGGGGATGCCCCTCGGCAGACCGCTGGGGCCCCGCACCTCGAGCCGCGTGGCGTTGGGAGGGAGCCGCTGGCACTCCAACTGGAAATCCCGGGCGCAAAACAGAATGGTCACGCGCTCCACCCGACGGAGCTGCCGAAGGTCGGGAAACACACCCGTCACTGCGAGGGTGACAGACACAGAGGCTATGCTGGGGGTTGCGGGAACCACGAGCGCCCCCCCAGCCACGTCGAGGTGGAGACTCCCGATCCTCGCCCGCTCCATCTCCGGCGGGAGCACGGTGTCCGTGTACATGTAGAGGCTGAGCAAGTCAATCCGCTGCATGTCCCATATGCCGGGCGAGGGCGGCAACAGAGTGACGACCGATACGTTCACGTGGCCGGGGATCTCCGCGCCCTCCACGGACACCTTGCCAAAAAACTTGAGCGTCTCAAGGCGGGGAAACAAGGGGAGGACGCTTTGGAGAGACTGCATCTGCTCTTCGCCGCAGTCGACATGGAGATGCCTGGTGGGAAACAGGACCACGTCGGCGTAATCCGCCAGACGATCCAAATAGATCGTTCCCGACTCCTGGGACCCGCTGAACCACACCCGGCGTGGCGTGGCGGGGTCGCGGCCGTACACGACCAAGTTGTGGCAGAGCTGCGGCGAGAACCGCTGCATGGCCTCGGCAGATGCATAGCACACACGGTCGCCCAAGTACAAGCGCTCAAGACCCCTGGGAAAGAGCGACGTGTGCTCTGAGACATCCGTCTCCCCCCAGCCGCCAATCCTCAACGTGCGCAAGCCGTGGGGGAGGGCCCCGAGCTCGTCAAGAACAGACGGCAGATAGGACCTGATTTTCAAGTGCCGCAACGACCGCGGGAACACGACCCCGCTGAGCGACACGTTCTCCTCGCCAATCTTCAACTCCAACCAGCGGAGTGTGTTGGGGAGACGGGTGCCGAGCATCTGGGCCCGCACCGTGGCGGCATCGACACCCAGCTCCATGTACAACCCAAGAGACACCAAGGGCACCCCATCGAGCTGCGACGCGACCTCGGGCCAGAGAGTGCTCGGTCCGATGCCGGATCGGACATCGAGCGACGCTACGTGCTTGCACACGTACTCGGACCACCCGGGGATGGTATGCAAAAAGTTAGGCTGTGCTACACAGCCGTAGTGTAGACGCATGGGGCGTGGTGGGGGCGTGCCGCTGGCGACCATCAGACAGAGCTCGCGGCGGGAGATCTCGTGGTGGTTCTCTGGCGCGCAGCCGACAGACACCCGCAGCCACTGCCGCAGCAACGCAAGGGAGGCAAGCAACGGATGCTCGCTGTGGGCAATCACACCGACAAGCTCTAGCGGGAGAAAGCCAAACACCGTGGCAATCACGAGGTCCGGCAACTCCACGAACCGCTCAGGAAACATGGGGCGCGGCGGGAATATATACGTACAGGATACTCTCCAGAGCGCCCGCGGCGGCCCGGTGCGGCGGGCGGCCCGCCGGCGCCGGAGATGCAACGCCACGCACATCACTCGCTGACTACAGCCCCCGGAAAGGTCGCCCGGAGCGCCACCAGGTCCTGCCCGGGGCTGATGAACAACGTGGTCCCCGGCGGCCAGACATACTCCGCCGGGACGGTAAACTCGTTCGCCGCCATGTACAATGCTGCGCCGGCGGGAAACGCCCACGGACCCACGTCCCCGATGCCACAGTCCTCCAAGTCGAGCTTGCGGAGCCGCGGCGGAAACGCAAACTCCCCGGGCGGCGGCTGCAACGGGTTGCGTGCCAAGCAGAGCTCGCGGAGAGTGTGGGGGAGCTGCACCACCCTCCCGTCGACACTCCACGGCTCGGACAACCCACAGCCGTCGAGTGTCAACTCGACAAGCGGAAACCGCACCCCGAGCTCGAGCCTGCCAATGTCCCGGCACCGGAGGGTGAGAAGGTGTCTGGAGGTGACGCGGGAGAGGTCAAAGTGGGGCATGCTGGAGACGGAAAACAGCCCGATCGTGTCGGGAAACAGCATCGCGGGCCCTGGCTCGCTCCCGCTGAACGTAGCCCGAGAGAGCCCCGCAGGGAGCGGCACGCTGGGAATGCGCTTGCATTCGAGCTCGATCTCCCGGAGACTCGCAACCTGCACCCCGTCGGAGTGCACCTCGCTGCGGAGGCACTTGAAGGAGGTGCACCCGAGAAACCGCGCGTCGGAAACGTCCGCCAGCTCCACGCGGTCGAGCTGGAACGCCAGCCCGTCTGGAAACTGCGCCCCGGCCGCGTCAAGCTTCTCCACCCAGGCGCACCGGAACGTGCGAAAGCCCTCGGGAAAGCACACGCCAGAGACATCCACCTGGGCTGCCCTCTCGCACTCGAGCAGAACAAGCCCCCCGGGGACTGCCGAGAGACGCACCCGAGGCACGGCCTCGAACACGAGCTTTCGCAACGCAGAAAACCCCCCAATGCCCAGCGTGAGCAACGGTAGCTGCACCGGCAGCTCTGCCAGACGGCCCGAAGCGCATTGGACCCTCCACAGGGTCATCGCTGGCGGGAGCATCTGCGGGTCGATCCGCAAAGCGGGGTTGGCATACTTTACAGCAAGCTCCACCGGCAGCCGAAAGTGCCGGAGCTCGGGGAAGGCGGCAGAGTAATGGAGCTCGATGGACAACTTCCGGACGTTTGGTGCAGCGGGAACGGGCGTGTTCCCTAGAACAAGCTCGAGCAGCGTGAGGTGGTGCTGGAGGGCCATGTCCTCAAGACGCGACGCCACGGCGACCCCCCTGGCGCTGATGTGGACAACCCGGGGGTGCCGCCACACCTCCTCGGAAATCGTGTCTCCCGCCTCCACCAGCACCTGCACCTCGGGAGGGAGAGCCACCCCGGTGGTCGACACCGAGGGCTGCAACTCGAGGCGAGCAACCGTCGGAAGCAACCGCACAAGACCGCCGAGCCCGCCAACCTCCGGACCAGACGCCTTCACCCGGAGAACTGGCGTCGGCACCAGCACGAGGCCCGAGTACTCCCCCTTGGCCAAGTCCAACACCGTTGCCGTTCCGTCGGTGTCGATGCCCAGGAGCCCCACCGGGCGCGCCGCGTCGTACACCACCATGTCGTGCTCTAGGCGGGGGAACCGCCGCAACGCCTGGGAGCACACCACCGTCTGCTTTGTCTCCATCCGCTGGAGGTCCCGCGGCCACAGGCGGCAGCTCGCGGAAATGTCCACGGTGCGGCGCGGCCACAACCGCAACGTGCGCAAGCTGGCGGGCAACACCGGGAGCCTCGACACGTCCACGCTCCCGCGGTGTATGGCGACAATCTCGAGATGCCGGATCTCGGGAAGCACAAGCGCGTCGAGCGGAAACTTCGGGGTGTCGAGCACACACACCTTCACCCGCGCGAGGGACTGGGGGAGGCGGAGCTCCTGCAACTGCTCCAGCATCAACTCTGCCGTCCAGCGCGGCCACCCCATGATGCAGCTCATGACCCCCCACCGCAACAGAAGAACCGCAGGCTGGACGCGTGCAAGCATGGCCGAGAGGCCGGGCCACACACCGACACGGCGCGCAAACTCGATGCGGATCTCCACGCACCGCACGTGCTGCAAGTACGCGCCGGCCTCCGCCGTGCAGAGGAACGAGACGTCCCATTCGTCAACCACCTCGTACACGAGCCGGTAGATCGGGAACGGCGTGGGGGCTCTCCCCACGACCAAGGCGTAGAACTCCTCGCGGCTCATCTCGTGGAACTCGTTCTCGTGCATGCCGACGCCCACAGTCCTCCACCGGTGCCGGAGCGCCGTCTCGCGGACCCCGGGGTGGCGGCAGCTGCAGACCTCCTCCACAAGCTCCGGCGGGAGGTGCAGGAGCACCGTCTCGAGCACGAGATCCGGTAGCTCGGCGACGCGCTCGAGAATGTCAAACATGAGGCGGAGATACCCGAATATCCCTAAATCCCGCCCGTCCCATGCCCCATCTCTCGCGCGTGCTCAGCCTCCCCGAGCTCGTGCAGGCGACGGTGCTCCTCTTTGTGGACTACTCCACGGCGGTGCTCCTCCTGCGCGCCTCCGATGCGTCCTTCCGCGCGCTCGCGCTCCTGCGCGTGTGGCGGTGCGTCAGCGTGGACGGCCTGTACGCCGACTCCAAGCCGTGCTTCGCCCCGTCCCAGTTCGCGCTGATGGTGCGCCACGACACCCCCCCGCCGTGCCACATCGGCGAGCTCAGTCTCCTGGTGGACCAAGACCTCTTGGAGCAGGCCCCCGCAGACGCCATTGCCGCCTATCTCCAGAAACACGTCTCCGCCATCGACTTGGTGGTCAGCTTCACCGGCATCGACTTCCAGGCGCTCCTCGCCATTGTCCACTCCCTCGACAACATCCGCCTGATGCACCTCGTGGGCGACGTCAGCGTGTTCGACTGGTCTGCCTTCCGCTACCCCGCCCGCTTGGCCGAGTTGACGCTCCAGTTCGCGTCCTTGCCCGCGCCCCTCGTCATCCCCCCCGTATCCCGTCTCTTTTTGCTGGCCAGCATGGCGGAAGTCAGGAGCTTTTCCATCCTCCCCCGGTGCTTGGCCCACCTCACGCTCCTCGTGAACCTTGACGACTTTTCCCCGTACGCGGCGCAGCTCCCTCCGTTGACCAGCCTCACGGTGTACGGCCACGAGCGGTTCGAACTGTTCCGGCTCGTCAACATCTCCACTGCCGCGGCGCAGCTCCTCCCCCCGGACATGGAACACAACTTGGTGGTGGGCGGCAACGAGCCCCAGCCGCTCGAGGGCACCCCCGCGGCCGCACAGGCTGCGGTGGAGAGTATGGCCTTTGAAGCCGACCCTCGCCAGGGCGCGTCCTTGAAGAAACTCACGATATCCGGATCGGGGAGCGCGGCTGCCTTCCCCCACTTGACCCGGCTCACACAGCTCAAGATCAGCCAGGCGCTGCACGAGGTGGACCTTCTGACAATCCCCAACCTCTCCACAGCCGAGTTCTTTCTATGCCATGCAAACTACACGCGTTTCGGCTTGCACAAGTGCAGTCGGTTGAGACAAGTGGCAATCGTGGACTTTGAAGACCCCGACTCCACCAACGTCACCAGCCTCTTTGGGTGCCCAGGGTCCGAGGGCCTGCTTCCGGGTCTGTTGGAGTCGATGCTGGTGTTGCTCCATCCGGACGTGTTTTCCGCGCTCGACCTCCGCCCGGTTCTGCTAAGGTCCCTCGTCCTCGATCTGATCGGAGACATGCCCCTCGCCAGTGTCAGGCTTCCGCCGCTGCTTGCGGAGTTGACGGTGTATTATGCGATGGGACCGGCCGACGGGTTGGCGTTCCCACCGACGCTTGAACGCCTTGCGCTCACCTGCTGCGCCATCGACGCCGACTGGGGCGCGCTTCTCCCGCCATCTCTCCGCGTCTTGGAAATGATCGGGTCGCCCGTGCGTCCCTTCGCCGCGGGCGGCTTCCCGCCTGGGCTCCAAGAGTTGGCAATCTCCATCGGCGTCGATGATCCCTTGGAGTGGACTCTTCCATCCTCCCTCACAAAGCTCGAGGTGTGGAGTGACAGGGACGACTCGTTCTCGCGGATGGAGCACGTTATGCGAGCCCTCCCGCGGTTGCAGCGCTTGGGGTTGTCGTTCTCGCCGGACCAGGTCCCGGCAGACTTTTCCTGGCCCCTGGACTGCGCCCTTCTCCTCCAGGGAGCAAGCGATGCCGCGTGGATGGACACCTTTGCCCGCACCAGCCCCACCACTCGGGTCGCATTCGAGACAGTCACCGACCGGCCGTGGATCCAGCGCGTCACGCCGCCGAGGTGGAGGGGCCGCTGAGCACTCGCCGTCGAGCACTCGCCGTCGAGCACTTGCCGCGTCGGCCGCCCCGGTTATGGCAGCACCACGCACTCGGGCGGCCACGCGTAGTCGGGTGGCACCTGTGCGCTGCTTCCCAAGTGCACCCGTCTCAACAGCTCTGGGAATGCGTATGCCGCCACGTCCACCGCCGTCCACGTCTCCATCAAGAGCTCCTCGAGAGGCGGGAACGCATATCCCGGCGGCGGCGACTCCACGGGGTTCCCCAGCAACACCCACTTTCTAAGCGACTCCGGGAGCCGGAGCCGCCACGGACTGGCCACATCACACGAAGCCATGTCGAGCACCACGAGTCCCGGTGGTAGTGTCGCTGCCTCCAGCCTCAAGATGTTGCCTCTAGCGCTCAACGTCCTGAGGCTGTCGGGGAGCAGCATTTCCAAGCTCGTGAGCCCGCAATGCAGCACGTCGAGGTGCTCCAACCGCGTGAGGCTCCGGAGACTTGCGGTTTGAACGATCCCGGCCACCCACCCCACCGCCTTCAGGAGTCCCAGCGGCCTGTTGGAGTCAACCACCAACCGCCTGAGGCCAGGGGGGAACTCTGCGCCCGCCAACCTCGCCACCAAAATGCCGTTGCGCCCCAAATCCACCTCCTCCAACAGGGTGCACTTGCGCACCGCGAGCGGGACGCTGCCGAGGTTGCAGTCCCGCATCCTCAACCTGGTGAGGCCCGTCGCCAGGAAATCCCACAGGCAGAGCGCCTGGCTCTGGCACACATCCAACTCGGCGCCCGGCGCGCAGCGGACATACTCCAAGCGGCCCTCGCCCGTGTCGCGTGCCGTGAGCCGCTCTAGGGCGCGGAGCCGGTCGAAAACGCGCCGAACGGCAATCTGCGTTGAGTGGGAATCGCCGCCGCTGATGGCCAACCGTTGGACTTCCGGGGGCGGCTCGTAGGTCGAAAAGTCGGTTTCTGGATCCATCTTGAGCTTCCAGCTGCCGCTTGGCGTCGGTTTCATGTACGCCCGGGGCGCGTTGATATCGCTGACAATCTCCAAGTTGTGGCTCTGCAACTGCAACAACGGCGAAAGGGCCAAGGCGTGGATGGCCACCCGGCGGTTCTCGTTCAGCTCCACATGCAACTCCGCCAAGCCAGTAGGAAGAAGCGGCACAAACGGAGAAAAGTCGCTTCCCTTGAACTTCTCGACTCTGAGCCGCCGCAACACCCTGGGAAGCGGCGGCACCAGGTCGGGAAACACAAACCCATAGGCCAACGTAAGACTGGTCACGGAGACAGGGATTTCAAGGCCGGGGAACACCCGCCAGCTGTCCCACCCGCCGAGCTCCAACTGACGCAACCCTCTGGGAAACAGAAACACCTCCAGTGAGTGCTCCCGGAGGCGTCCATGGAGTGGGTAGGCAAGAATCACCCCACTCACATTGAAACCGTCCCACATGTGGGGACTCGGGCGGCCCCGTGCAACGAACGCTGCGTCGATGCACACCACAAGGCGAACCGACACCACGTGCGCCGCGAGATACTCGGCCCATCCGTCTGACTGGTACAAGTCGCTGGAGAGAACAAGGCACCCGATGCGGAAGGGCGGAGGCCGCCCCTGCCGAATCATCCGGGAGAGCCTCTGCTCCGCGAGGACAAGCGCATCAAAGCCCTCTTGCCGAACCACGACCGTGCGCCACCGCCGCGCCCGGGCAAGCCGCCGCACCCCCACGCAGTCGCACTCGCGGTAGAGCCCCGCCACCGCCACGGGAAGAAACGCAAAGACCCGCTCGACCACGAGGAGCGGCAACGCCGTGACGTGGTCAAGGATATCAAACATGCGGGGCCTCCTGCATCTAGTCAATACGCACGCCTGGCATCCTGCGCCGGAGCATGGCGCGCTCCTCGTCCGTGAGGGGCACGTCGACGTACTCCACGTCCTCCACGCCGTCCTCGACAAACGGCACCTTGCGGTGGCGCCGGATGTGGAGGCCGCGCAACGGCGGCCAGTCAAAGTCCTCCGGGAGCTTGCAGTCGTTCAACCCGAGATCCAAGTAGCGGAGCGAGCGGGGGAAGCGGTACAGCGCCAAGTCTGTGATGTCGCACTGCGCCAAGCTCAAGCGGTGGAGTCGCGGCGGCAAGGAGCATGCACGGGGAAAACACTCCGACGCGCCGGCACAGGTCACGTCGAGCACCCGGAGCGACCTGGGATACGCCACGACGGCTCTCCGCTTGCGCCCGGGGCTGCGCTTCTTCCGCGCGGTCCACGGGTTGCTCAAGCTATAGGACATTGTCAACTCGCGGAGCCTCGGAGGGAAGCGCACCCCGTCGAGCCGCACCCCGCTGGAGTGGCAGTAGATCAGCGTGAGGCTCGCGGGGTATTGGACCATGCCCAAGTGGACGCCCTGGAGATAGAGAAACTCGAGTGACTGCAAGCTGGTGAGGTGTTCGAGAGTCCGGGGCCTCCAGCCAAACACCCCCAGGCGCCGCGTCGTTGGCGGGTTGGTGAAGCCCGAAGAGAACGACAAGAGCTCGACGTTGGGCGGGAACCGCGTTGGATCGACAAAAAACTCGATCGTGTCGTGTGTCACGCGGAGCTCTTTCACTGACACGTGCGGTCGAAGGTCGGGGAGAGTGGTTCCGTCGTACAGCTGGAAGGACAACGTCTTAAGGTTGGGCGCAGCGGGAATCTCGAACGGCTTCTGTGTGGCTCCCCAGTAGAGATGAATCTTCGTAAGAGCCTCCATTCTGATGATCGGGGCAAGGCTGTGTAGACCCGGCGTTCGCATCAGCACGTGGAGCTGCACCACCCGGTGTCTCGCCAAGTGTTCGATGGAAGACTCGCGCAGGCACATGGCTTCAATATCGAGGTGCGGGGGAACGTCCACGCCGTCCAAGGACATTGGAATGCTCATGTTAAGCGACTTGAGGTCTGGAAACCAGTGGGAAATGTCCAGGAGCGTGACCGCCACCGAGCTGTGGTCGTTGGCATGGACATAGAGCCTGGCCCCATGGGGCACCTTGACGCGGGTGTAATCCCCGGGTGTCGACACGTTCAACAGGATCCCTCCGTTTGGAAAGATCCGCAAGCCAGGGAACTGGCGTGCCGAACCATCCTCGTACACCAACACGTTGGAGACCATCAGCGGCGGGAACTGGCCTCGGGCGCTCGACGACATCACAACATTGCCATTGAGCATCCGGAAATCCAACCTCTCGAGATGCTTGGGCAACGCGCCAATGTGGTCTGACATGTCGACGCCGGGGCTCACCGTCATCTCAAGCTCCCGGAGCTTCTCTGGGAGCTCCGGCAATGCCCCGGGATCAACGCCTTCGCGAGCGAGAAGCTTCAAGTAGCGCACGGAGCCGGGAATCGAGAGCATTTCAACCCGACTGGTGCCCCAGGAGCCCACATTGAGATACAACCGCACCAACCCGCGAGGAAGCTCGACCTCTGGCTCCGGCACGCTGGAAGTGCCCCCGCCAGGAACGTACTCGCACATCCGGATGTCCTTTACCCGGAGCTCCTCCATGTTGGGGATGCTTCTGGGCAAGTGCTCGCGGCAGAGGATCTGCTTGCAGAACCTGAGGCCGAGCGTGCCCGTGTACTTTGCCACGTACCGGCGCCACGGCGGCGTCATGAACAACGGGTCGTCCGCCACAAGCTCTGTGCAGTAGTGGAGGGCACGGATCCGGGCCGGCGGCTCCACCCCGCCGCGGACCATCTCGTGGAACTCCCGGTGCGTGACAATGCGGCAGTGCGGGTTGCGGCGCAGCGACTCCATGTGGCAGTCGCCTACCAACACGTGCAGCCACGTCCGCCTGAGCGCAATCTGCTGGAGCTCGCGGCTCGCGGCGTCTGCAAGCACCGCGGCGTACACCTCCGGGAGAAAGTCAAGCACCCGCTCCACCACGAGGTCCGGCAACTCGCCCAACCGCTCGAGAGACATGGAATGTGTGGGAAATACGCAGCGTGCAGGATGCCCATATGTGGGCGGTTGGACACGGCTGGCGCTAGGCGCCGTACAGCAACCGCTCGAGGCGGGGGAGCACGAGGCCCGGCGGGGGCGGCACCAGCTGGTTTCCGGACAAGTCGAGGACGGCGAGGGACTCGGGGAACCGGACAGGTGCGCCGGTGGCGGTGGCCCACGGGTTCAGCAACCCGCACGCGTTCATGTGCAACTCCCGGAGGCCCGGAGGGAGCGCGCCGAAGGCAAAGTCGGCGATTTCAAAGCACGAGAGCTCGCGAAGGGAGGCAGGGAGGTTGTCGGGGAGGCGGAGGCGGTTCGTGCGTGCAATCTCGAGACGCACGAGCCCCTCTGGCAACGACCCAAGCACAAACCCCTCGATCCCAGAGTAGCAGAGCTCCCGGAGAGCGGCTGGGAGCGTGACCGCCGAGAGGTCGCGCTGTCTGACGTCGTGGAGCCGGAGCACCTCGAGGCCTGTGTTGAGCTTGCCGAGTCTCAACACCGGGATCTGAAAGAAGGAACAGTCCCGGAGACTCGGGGGGAGAGTTGCTTCGGTGGCATCGACGCTGGCCTCGCAAAAGCTGAGGTGTGTGAGCCCCTCGGGAAAGCGCACCCCACGCCAGCACACCTCTGGCACGTTCTGGATGCACATTTTCTCCAACCGCGTCAAGTGGGCAAGGCCCTGTGGCGCCACCACCCACGGCGGCTCGCTCCCCGTGGGCTCCGGCGGTCCCCAGAACTGCCAGCGGGTCATTCCTGGGGGGAGGGCCGTGGTGTCGATCTGGTCGAGCGCACCGAGATACTCCACCTTGAACGTGAGCGCCAGATGGAACGCCAGGAGGTCGGGAAGCGTCCCCCCGGGCTCTACCCTGAGCCAGACGTGCCTCACATTTGGAGGGGCGGGGACCACGATTCCGGCGCCGCGCACATTGAGGCTGATCAGAGTGAGAAACTCCTGGTGCAGAATGGCTGGCGCAATGCTTCCGAGGGCATCGCCAGAGACTTCGAGGTGGGTGATTCTGGGGACATTCCACGTTTCGACAGGCAACGGGCAGTCAGAAACGATCTCCACCCGCACGTGTGGCGGCACCGTGGCCCCCTCCAACGATAACGGAAACCTGAGGGTGAGCTCCAGGAGCAGGTGTAGCAAGTGGTTGAGTCTCAGGAGGGACGCGCTCCCTCCGGTGGCCACCAACCCGCGCCACGGAATCCGCAACACGTTCGGCCACTCTTCCCGCGACACGTCGACCGTGGGGAAGGGGCTCCCCGGCATCACCTCCACGAGACACGGCGACGACGCGCACACCACCATGTTGTGCTCCAACTGCGCAAAGTGCGAGAGCGCGGCGGCCGAAACACACACCGGCGCGGGGCCTGGGAACCACAACCGCCGGAGGCCGCGGGGAAGCAGCTCCATGCTTGTAGACACGTCATCCGGGCCCACCACACCCACCGTCAACGAGCGCAAACCCGTGGGGAGAACCGGAAGCGCCGAAAGAGACATTCCCCGCCGGACAGAAAGCCTCAACCGCCGCAACGACTCCGGAAGCACGACCCGTCGGTACTTCATGCGGTCGGACACAAGGTCCAACTCCACGAGCGAGCCGGGGAACGCAAACCTGCTGAGGTCCGAGGCGCCGGCGCCGTAGATCCGCAAGTGCAACGTGTGGAGCGAGCCGGGGAACGTGGCATCAAGCAATTGCTGCCGCAACATTGCCGGCATGGCCTGCTTTCTGCTCCACCCGGCCCAGTTCATAACGAGACCGGTCGGGGTGTGCTCGTGGAGCAATTCCGCGACCGTGGGCCAGGTCTCGAAGCCCCCCAGGAAGTCCACGTGGAGCATCAACGAGCCCACGTGGCTGCGCACAAAACAGCGGAACGCCTCCACATCCAGAAACACGGGGTCGCCGCGTCGAGACACGCGGTACGAGAGGTGGTGGATGCGGCGTGGAGGGGCGACCCGGCCCACCACGCACCGGTGGAACGTCTCCGTGGAGACGCTGCGGCTCGCGCCATCGCCCCACGGAACGCCCACGCGCCGCCATCGGTGGCGCCGCGCAACCTCCCGGAGCACGGGGTCCGCGCTGCGGGTGGCCTCCTCGACGACGCCGGGCGGGAGGTGTGCCACCACCCGCGCGAGCACGAGGTCGGGAAGATCGAGAAACATGCTGTGTGCAGGATAGCTTAATCCAGGTCGCAAGCTGCCAACATTGCGAACTCGACGTCGGGGTCCGCGGGCGCTTCCGGGAGCGTGTGCAACAGGAGCGTGGTGTGCGGGGGTGTGGCGGCGCCGTCGAGGGCGGTTTTCCTGGCGCACACACATGCCAGGTGCCGGAGGCAATTCCACGAGCTGCCCCATGTGGAAAATCCCAATCGGGAGTGGCCCCCATCGGGCTGCTGCAGGTTGCCGTCTCTGGCAGACGCGCCTTGCACTTTACGCTCCGTAATCTGTGCGTATCGGGCGGGCCAGCGTGGCGAGTGCAGCCAGCGCGACGGGGCACGGCAGCACCGAGCCGCCTCCGCAGCCCCAGCGGCGCGCCTCCGCAGCCTGTACTCCGCGACGTCTTCCGCCGCGTGCGCCGTGTCTCCCCAGGCACGATGTTTGAAACACGCCCATGACGCATGCTGCAGACGCACGCCGACGGAGAGTCACTGGCCCGCAGACAATCAAACAACGTACCTGCGTCGGGTGCCGATCCGCTAGATCATGCATGGATGTTCTCGGCGTCTGTCCCCCTCTTCCGGCTCGCGTTCCGGCGCCGGCCCCGCCCCCGGCGTCGCCGACACCGCCGCCGCCTCCCAGCCTCAGCCCAAGCCCCGAGCCCGGCTGTCTCCCGACGATCGCCATGTCGATCACTGCCCCGGCATCTTCGGCGGCATGCGTCTCTTCTGTTGCTTTAGCTGGCACGCACTGCAGCGACGGTCCACCACCCACTGCTCGATCCGGCAGCAGTCGCCTGCATGGCCGGGCGCGGATCGCGGCCGCCGCCGGCTTTGAGATAAAACCCCAGCCTGCCCGGTCTGCCGCGCCCATGCTTCTTGCTCTTGCTCTCGCGGCTGCCGCAGCGGCTGCCCCCACTGCGACGCTTGCCAACGGCGACACCATCACCGGAATCAATGCCATCGTCAACGAGGGGTTCCTCGGCATTCCCTTTGCCGAGCCGCCCGTCGGCGACCTCCGCTTCAAGCCCCCGATCCCGTACGCAGGATCGCTCGACGGCCAGAAGTTCACGCTGTACGGCCCCGCGTGCTTGCAGCAGAACCCCGTGGCCAGCTTCCAGGACACCATCCCCAAGGTGGCACTCGACTTGGTGATGCAGTCCAAGGTGTTTGAGGTGGTGGCGCCGCTGAGCGAGGACTGTCTCACTCTCAACGTGGTGCGGCCGCCAGGCACCAAGGCGGGTGCCAACCTCCCCGTCATGCTCTGGATCTTTGGTGGCGGGTTCGAGATCGGCAGTCCTTCGCTCTTCCCCCCTGCCCAGATGGTCACCAGAAGCGTGCTCATGGGCAAGCCCATCATCCACGTTGCCGTCAACCACCGCCTCGCGTCGTTTGGGTTCTTGGCGGGTCCGGACATTCTTGCCGAGGGCAGCGCCAACGCCGGCATCCACGACCAGCGCTTGGCCATGCAGTGGGTCGCCGACAACATTGCCGGGTTTGGCGGCGATCCCGACAAGGTGACCATCTTCGGCGAGCTGTCGGGCAGCTTGTCCTCCTTCTGTCACCTCGTGTGGAACGACGGCGACAACACGTACAAGGGCAAGCCGCTCTTCCGCGCCGCCATCATGCAGCTGGGCGCGATGGTGCCGCTGGACACGGTTGACAGCACGTACGGCACGCAGATCTACAACCAGGTGGTGGCGGCCGCCGGCTGCGGCAGCGCCGGCGACAAGCTTGCGTGCTTGCGCGGCGTCCCCGCCCAGACACTTGTCGACGCCACCAACGACACCCCTGGGTTCTTTTCCTACTCGTCGTTGCGCTTGCTGTACCTCCCGCGGCCCGACGGCAAGTACATTTCCGGGGAAATGTACTCGTTGGTGCGCGACGGCAAGTACGCCAACGTGCCGGTGATCATCGGCGACCAGAACGACGAGGGCTCGTTGTTCGCGCTTCTGCTGTTGAACATCACGACGGATGACGAGGCAGTGGCCTACCTCCGGCAGCTGTTCATCTACGCGGACGACGCCGCCATCAACAGAGTGAAGGCGGCGTACCCGAGCGACATCACACAGGGCCTGCCGTTCGACACGGGGGTGTTGAATGCGCTCACTCCCGAGTTCAAGCGCGTTGCCGCAGTGCTCGGCGATTTTGTGTTTACGCTTCTGCGCCGTTACTTTCTCAACTACTACCAGGGCGGAACCAAGTACCTGTTCCTTCTGAAGCAGCTTCTGGGGTTACCGGTCGTCGGCACGTTCCACGTGAATGACATCATCTGGCAGCACTACTTGCTCGGCAGCGGCAGCGTCATCTACAACAACGCCTTCATTGCGTTTGCCACGGACTTGGACCCCAACACCGCGGGCTTGCTGGTGCTGTGGCCCGAGTACACCAGCAGTCTGCAGCTGGGCAACAACTTGATGATGATCAACGCGTTGGGCCTCTACACCGGCCAGGACAACTTCCGCACCGCCGGCTACAACGCGTTCTTTAGCGACCCGACGCAGTTTCTCGTGTAGGATAGACATTCAACGCGGTCACCAGAGAAGCGGGAGGAGCGCCGCGAGAGGGAGACAGAGACGTGTGGCGGCGCCCGCGTAGGTGGTTGCCGCGGGAGACGTCGTCTGGCTCGACGCCGTGGCCGGCGCGTCGGGCCCCCTCGGCGGCGTGCTTGTCGCGTGGCCAGACGTGCCGGGAGACGTGCCGGAAGACGTGCCAGGCGTCTCCTTCGGCACACGGGTCGTCACCGTGCTCGTCACACAGTTGTCCCCGGCACACGAGGTGACGGTGGAGGTCTGCGCGCAGTACGTCGAAGTGACGGTGGAAACGTGGCACGCGTCCTCGTGGCACAGCGTGACCGTCACCGTCTCGGTTGTGTGCAGCAGCGTGGAGGCCGTGTCGGCGGTCAAGGGGCAGTACGTGGTGTACTCGGTGACGGTGCCGCCACGCGTGGTGGTCACCACCGTCACGCCGGTGGTCACGGCCGTCTCCTCGCACCTGTTCTCGGAGCAGGAGGTGACGGTGACAACGGTGGTGCCAACGTCTGCTGCTGCGGAGCTGCCCGTCGCACCGTCAGCAGCCGCGCCTGAAGAAGCACTGGAAGCGCTTGCCCCTGCCGTGCTGGGAAACGCAACGGTTGTTGTTAACGTCACCGTCAGCGTGTACGCCGCCTCCACCACATCCACCGACGTCACTGTCGCCAAGGCGCGCTTTGCGTTGCGCCTCGCCAAGGAGCCATCCGGAAACACGCTCACCCACGCAGTCACCACCACCGTGGCGGTATAGTGCGTCGAGGTCGACACGGCCGTGACCGTGGTGGTGCCATTCGCGAGCAGAGTCACCGAAGCGGCCTCTGAGCCTGTCTCCGATGCGGGCGAGAGCAGAGTGGCACTCGACAGCACCGTGCCGCTGGACGGCTCGGCGGACAGCGACACTTCCTGGCGGGCACTCAGCGGGGAACGGGATGCGGAGGTGGAGTTGGACAGACTGGAGGGCTCAGTGATGGCCAGAATCCCCAGTGACAGCATGGCACTCTCCGTCGACAGCACGGCACTCTCTGTCGACAGCACGGCACTCAGCACGTCCGACAACGTCACCACCGTCCGAGGCGCACACGACGCACGCGGCACGGTCCACGACGCCGTCAACGTCTGCGCAAGCTCCACACTCGAGCCGTTGCAGTTGGACGTGACCGACACCGGAACTGCAATCTCCGCATCGCCGCTCGCGTGCGCCACGTCGAGAAACATAAAGAGACGCCTGCCCGCCAGCAAGGCAACCGAATCCACGCGGTAGTACAGCCCGTCGCCGCCCACGCACGTCGGCGTCGTGCTGGTGGCAATCCCGCCGTAGCCGTACGGCAAGCCCCACGCGTTGACCGAATAGGTGAGCGCGCTGTAAACCTTGCTGCAGTCCAACAACAGCGCGTCAGCCGGCGTGTACTGCAACGACGTGTCTGCGTCTCGCAAGTTGCACACGCTCCCGCCGACAAGCACGCGCATGTAGCCCGTCGAGGGATCCCACCCGGCGCGCGCCACCATGACGTCGTTGCCGTACAGACTCAACGGCGCCACATGGCTGCTGAACACCGCGGTCGCCGAAAACAACCCCCACGCGACCGTGTTGCTGCCCACGACCCACTTGCGCGACCCCACGAGGGCAAAGTTGGAGTAGCCGAGCCCGTACGAAAAGTAAAACAGCACCAGCACCGTGCCCTCCACCACGATATTCGACACCAACGTGTCAAGGACCGTGCACGTGAGCGTCGAGCCCGTCGCCAGCGCCGCGTCGTACGACACGCCGCCGCCGTTGTAGCCCACGCTGGAGCCCACACACGTTGCGTACACCGTCCCGTCCGGCCCGGTAATGTCCACGGCCTCGGCCACCACCGCCACCAACGTCATGCTCACTGCGAATGTATCCCCCGCGGCAAAGTCCCGGCCCAGGAGCGCGACGTCAAACGTCGCCGTCCACAAGTCCCCCGCGCCGTCGGCGCCGCTCACCGCGGGCGCAAGCACCAAGTTCAGGAGCGCCTTGGTGGCGCTGACGGCCGCCGCCGCCGCCCCCGTTGCCGCGACAAGAAGCCGGAGAAAGAGCATGGAGCAGATGAGTCCGCCGGTGTTTGCGCCATGCGCCGCAACAAGGTTCCGCTGGCCTTGGCAAGAACAGAAAAGGACATAACAACGGACGCGTGGTCGGGGCGGGAGCGAGGGTTTCGTGAGACAACACCGGAGGGTGGGGACCCTCGGCAGACCCCTGAGCCCCACGGGACCGTCCGCGTGGTAGCCTGCCGGGGGGGTGTTTCCACAGGCCTCGGTGGCTGAAGTTTGCCTCGAGGCAGAGCTGCATGTGCTGTGCGCCGGAATATCGCGCCGTGCGTCGTGTAAACCTCGCGCCAACGGCGTGCCCGATTCGGCGCAGCAGGGGGTCTCTGTGCGCGTGGCGGCGTGCCGGGGGCAATGCCGCGCCGGCCCGGCTGCAAGTATCATGGGCGGACACTGCAGCACCGTCGCGTACGCACCAGCGCTCCGGCGTGGTTTACAGACGTGTAATGGAGCAGCTGCGCGGCTGCCGCTGCGGGAAAGACCGAGGAGCGCTCTACTTCGAACCCGGGCTCTTCTGAGCAGGCGCCCGCTTCCACCACGGAGCCCGCTCTCTCCGCCCCTTCTCCTGCCCCTTCTCCTGCCCCTTCTCCTGCCCCTTCTCCCACGCCTCCTCCGGCTTCTCCCCCGGCCCGTGCTTCAAGGACTGCACCAGCTCGAGACGGTAGTCGCGCAAAAAGAACGCCACCGCCAACATCGGCACGCACAAGCACAAGCCCGTCACCGCCAAGATCTTTTGCACGTGGCGGTACGCGTCCACAATCGCCACCCGCTCCGCGGTGCCCCACCCGTACGTCGCCGCCGCCTTGTACGGGTTGCCGTAGACGCTCTCCGCCAACGTCGCGTTCCCGAGCGTCCGCTCGAGCTCCTTGTACATGCGCTGGCTCCAGATGGCACCCGACACGGACGCACCGATTGCACCGCCCACATAGTACCACGCCAAGTACAACCCGAGCAACGCCGCCATGTACTCGTGCGACCCGCACGCCTGCACCATGATCTGCACCAGGTAGGTAAAGAACCCCGCGCCAAAGCCCATTGTGCACAAACCGCCGATGATGCCCAGGTGCAGCGACGTGTCGCCGCGATAGTGCACCAAGATGCCCATGGCCACGAACCACATGGTGATGCCAAAGAGCACAAACCCCTTGAGACGGCGCACGTACACCACCACCAACCCCACTGCTGTTCCGGTGATGACCATGACAAACGTGTAGAGCGACGTGATGCGCTGCGCCAGCTTCGCCGTCTCGTTCACCGCCACAATCAACACGGGGTACATGAAGTCGCCCTGCATGTACCACACCCAGTTGATCATGACGGCAATGAAGCACGTCGACCACACGCCGCGGTCCTCGAGCAACGCCTGAGGCACCAACGGGTGCCGCGCATACTTCAGCTCCCACACCACAAACACCGGCATGAGACAGAACCCAAGCACGAGCGGCACAATGATCTTGGCCTTCTTCCACTGCTCAAGCACGCCGCCGGCAATCGTGAACGGCACGAGCACCATGCCCACCAGCAACACCAGGAGAAGCAAGCCCACCACGTCGAGCTGGTGGAACAAGTGCACCATGAACTTGCCAAAGCCAAGCTTCTGGAACATGCTCTGCTCGCCCGTGAGCTGCCGCCACTCCTCCGTCTTGCTCGCGAGGTGGCGCATGTGGAGCAACACGCACACAAGCGGCAAGCAGCTCACCGGGAAGATGATTGCCCACATGCCGATGCCCCACAGCCACTCCGTGTCCATGGCCGCCACCACGTTGCCGCTCACCCACGTGTTGATGAGCGCCGGCAACACCGGCACAAACGACCCTGCCAACCGCCAGTTCAAGTTGGTAAAGTCCGAGATGATCACCTTCATCATCAAGATCACGCCCGTGTAGCCAATCTGGTACATGACGGCGCCGCCCGCAAACCGGTTCACGTCGTACGCCTGCGACTCGATGACGGTGCCCACCACGTAGAACACGATGCACACGAGAAACAACTCCAACCGCCCAAACACGTCCGCGAGCCGTGCGTACGCCAACTGCGTGGCGGCGGCCACCACGGCGCGGATGACGTTCACCGTGGCGTACAACGAGTGCTTCGAGTAGGATGCCACCGCGTACGACTGCATCGTGCCGCGCATCGTGGCATCCAACCCGTACACGTACGTGACAAGGAAGATCAGAAAGAACAACGCCACGCGGGCGGGGACCGACGTGTAGTGCTTTGCAAGCACTTCGGCACGGCGGACACCGGGAGAGACGCTCTTGACGGATGCAGTGCCGGAGGCGTTGTCGACGGCGGGGTCAATGTCCACGGGATGCTCCACGGGCTGCACCGCGGACTGCTCCGCGGACTGCTCCGTCGTCTCACTCTGTTCCGGACTCGTGCCAGCCTTCATATACGGTGCCAAGCGCCAAGGCGCGCCCGCCCCTTTATATACAACCGCCTTCTGGCCGCAGCCCCGAGCCGTGCGTCCGGCACACCAAGCCCCGCCCCGGTGACAGGCAGCGCTGACCGAGGACCGCGGACTGTGATTGGCCGGACACGCCGCCTCTGCATGGCGACGACGCACATCGGGACTTAGCGGGCTTGCATGTCCCTGAATAAGCGCTCGGAGATGCGGGGGCGAGACCGGCAAGGCGGGACAGACTGTGCATCGGAAATCGCTACAAAAGGAGCATGGGGAGCCATGCAAGGGCAAGGGCAAGGCGCGAGGCGCGCCCCGCGTACGGCGTCACCAGGTGGGACGTGCTGGTGTGGGTCGGCTCAGCGACAGGCGTGGAAGGCGAAGCAGCAGGCGCGGAAGACCCGGCGCTGGTCGTGAGAGCAGTCGCCGAGACTGCAGGCGTTCCGTGTGTCTGCGTCGCCACGGGGTGGTTCTCGCTCGCCACAGGTGCGGTTATCGTCACCACATAGCCGATGCAGAAGGCACCGTTGCACGAGAGGCTGGTGGACGTCACCAAGCCCTGAGGCGTCGTCGCGGGCGTGCCGTGGCACTCCCCATCGGTGCACAGCGTCTCTGTGGCTGTCGCCGTGGCAGCCAACAACGACTCCGTGCTCAACGGGCAGTATGTCGTGAACACGGTGGTGAAGCCGGCCGCCGTGGCAGTGACCACGGTCACGCCGGTGGTGATCGTTGCCTCTTCGCACCCGCCGTCCAAGCACAGGGTGATGGTCACCACGGTGGTGCTCGGGACTCCAGGTGTCGTGGTGGAGGCCGCGGAGGGTGCCAGCGTGGTGCGGTCAGAGACAGATACATCCAGCGTGGAACTCGCCGCGGCAGCCGTCTTGGTGTCACTCCCCGTGGCGGTGTCTCCGGGGACCGTGGACACCTGCGAGCTCGGGTACGGCACGGTCACAGTGGAGGTGACTGTGATGGTGGCTGCTGTCTCCACAACCTGGGTGGTTGTTGTGGTCGCGTCGCGCTTGTTGTGTCTCCGGACCAACGCGCCGTCGGGGTACACAGTCACCCACTCGGTGATGTATGCCGTGCCGGTAACCCGTGTGGAGGTGGCCGTGACAGTGACCGTGCCGTTGAAGTAGCCACTGAACAGGGAGGCGGAGGAGGCGGAGGAGGCGGAGGTGGCGGAGGAGGAGGCGACCCCTGAGTACAGAGAGGAGCCGGAAGCGACGGAAGAGCCAGTGGTGACAGAGACACCGGAAGGCAGAGAGGAGCTGGACAGCAGCACATTGAACACCAGAGTGGCCAGCGAACCCAACAGGGAGGTGGAAAGAGCAGACGACAAACCAGACAACAGCGAAGCCAGCAGGAAAACCGACAGCGAAGCCAACAGCGAGGCCGGCAGCGAAGCCAGCAGCGAAACCAACAGCGAAACCGACAGACCTGCAGAAGTCAGGACCGACCCGGACAGGCTGGACAGAGAAAACTGCAGCGAGCTCGACTGCAGCGGCTCGTATACCCGGGTAAGGTTCACAGATCCGTCGTCAAACAAGTAGACAGCGAACGGAAAGCCGTCACCCACATTGGGCAACAGGCTACAGTTCGAGTTACCCCCGAACGTGCCCTCGTCGTTGTTAATCCCCGTTGCAACTGGGGTAAAGTTGTCCACGTACACGAACACCAGCATTCCGGCGGGCAAGTCCGTGTAGTCCACTCGAACGCCACCATAGTCGGAGCAGGACACGTTGTATGAGTGGAACGACGTGTCCAACTCTTCTGGAAGGTAGTAAAGGCTCTTCTTCCCGACGGCGACGTGGTAGTTCTCGAAGGAGCATTCTTTGTTACTGCCAGAAAGACGCACATAGCCACTTGTTGTCTCAGCGGGACAGTAGTCGCTGGATACAATCAAGCGGAGCCTCTGGGTTCCTGAGTCGTATGTCGCCACAAGCATGCGAGCGGACGACACATTAAGAGGAATGCGCGCAGCCAACTCATCGATATATGTGTTGAGCTCCGCCAGGAACGAATCAAAGTGCACGGTGTAGATCTCCTGGGTCCAGTAGTTTGCAGCCTCCACATCCGTCTCCGAGTAGCCCCAGCCCACGTTGAACCGGATGGGCACCCACATCGTGCCCTCCACCACCGCGCCATCCACAAGCTCCGACAGCACGGTGCAGGTGAAGCTCGAGTGGATGGACCCAAAGCCCCCGCTCGTGCCCACGCACGTGCCGTACAGCACGTTGTAGTTGTCGACAAGCAGCCACTCGCGGGGCACCGAGAACACGTACGGCATGTTGACGGTGAAGGTGTCGCCCGGCAGAAGCTCACTGGCTCGGAGCAGCACGTCAAAGTTGGCGACGTACGTGCCGGCATCATAGGGGCCGTTGTAGTCCTCAGGGAAGGTGAACCCAAAGGCTCCGTACACCTGCTGCACCTTGGGCGACGGCCGGAACTCCAAGTTCAGGAGCGCGAGGGTGGCGTCCACCTCTGCCGCCGCCACCGCGGACGCGAGAAAAAGAACCGAGAGAAGCATGGGGGAAGCCGCCGCAGCCCGTTGTACTCCGTGCCAAGTCTGCACGGCGCTCATGCATGCAGGGAGGCGCCGAGACCATTGTTCATGCACGGGCGGCGGAAATCTGCACGGGCTGTGGCGCCCCGGGCGCCCTGGAACACGCCTCGCGACGCGTCTCTGGTGCCGCCCCGTGTCCATCCTCGTCCATGGGCCCCGCTGCGCCCACCCAACCACGCCCCAGCCGTGACTAAGGCGTGGCGCAGCGAGTAAAGCCACGGGCTCGCAGATCCCCGCGGACGCCCAGCCCGCCTCATGCACGATGCCCATTGTCTGGGGAAGATTGCGGTGAAACAGATTGTTGGCTACAACAACAAAGGGAGGTGCGCCGCGAGGGGGAGAGAGACGCGCGGCGGCGCCTGCGTAGGTGCTTGCCGCGGGAGACGTCGTCTGGCTCGACGCCGCCGACGGGGCCCGAAGCGCCGGCCGCGGCGTGCTTGTCGCGTGGCCAGACGTGCCGGGAGACGTGCCGGGAGACGTAGCACGCGTCCTCGTGGCACTGCGTGATCGTCACCGTCTCGGTCGTGTACAGCAGCGTGGTGGCCGTGTCAACGGTCAGGGAGCAGTACGTGGTGTACTCGGTGGCGGTGCTGTCGGGGGCGGCGGCCACCACCGTCACGCCGTTTTTCGCAGCTGTCTCCTTGCACCAGCCCCCCGCGGTCCCCACTCGCATCCCCACCGCCCAACCCCACCCGGACTAACTCCATCGATGACCGGACGCACCTCGGCGCTAGTAGGCACCCGCGACGCGTCTGGGACCGTTGCCGTCGCCAAGAAACACCCCCGCGCCTTCGCCCTCCCCCCCAAAACTGCCGCACACTGCTGGAAACACCCCCGCTGCTGTCTCCCCTCGGCATCGCTCGCTTCATGCCCGGCAGCATGTTCTCCCGCCACCCTACCTCACCCTACCTCACCCTACCCCACCCTACCTCACCCCGCTCGCCACTAAACTAGCGTCAACCACAGCACGCCCGCTCATTGGCTGCCGTTCTTCCGGCCGGATGAACTAGCCTGAACAAGCCGGCCACCTCTTGGCATCGGCGCAACCCGGCTGTCCCAGCCCGACGACACCCCGCAGTTTCTCCGCACGCCCCACACATGCACGTCACCGCTAACGCGCACCCGCGCCACCACGCAGGGTATAAGAACACCGCCCAGACACCTCCTCTCCTCCACCATGCCCACCTACCAGCAGCGCATTGCCGACACCTTCGACCGCTTCCCAAAGACCTACAACATCTGGATCATCACCACCATCGCGGTGTGCTCTGGCCTCATGTTCGGGTTCGACATCTCCTCCATGTCCTCCTTCATCAGCGGCAGGTACTACACCACGTACTTCCACCACCCTGGTCTGACCCGCCAGGGCGGCATCACCGCGTCCATGGCCGGCGGCTCCTTTGTTGGCTCGCTCC